>APFE031652055.1:53651-67566 GCA_000404065.3 Pinus taeda
TGATGGCCTAGCTAAAGATCACTTCATTGGGAAGATCAAATCTAAGGGTGGAAGGAAAGGCGGATGCCTTGGTTGCAATAAGTTCGGCCATTATGCGAAGGAGTGTCCAAAGGTAATGCAATTCATCAAGGAAATGGTCGACTCTTCAAAGAAAGAAAGGAACCTCGAATCACTTTTATGTACTTGATCACAAGAAGAACCTGCTGTCCATCTCAAAAATGGAAATCAAAGGTTTTAGGGTGGCACTCATCGATGGAAAGGTACATGTTTGGAAATAGAATTTTCAAAGATGTTTTTGAGTTCAGGGTTGTATCAAGTTGTAGGAAGTCCACTGGGAACCATGTCCATTGACACAGCACCAGAGGTCTGTGAGTCATATGGTTACAGGGATGCCTAAATTCAAAAAGAGCATGAAAGTACATATCTAAGATGTACCGAAGGAAAATATTACAAGGGGACCATTCCCCTCATGTAGCAGGTTCATAGGTCTGGAGCAACCCAAGGGGTCTGAGATTGATAATTAGGAATCTCGCATATGCAGGTGGAAGAAAGCCCTCTATGGCTTGAAGCAAAACACCCCGAGCATAATATGAGAGGATTGATAGCTGTCTGATAAAGCTGAGATTCACTAGGAGTGAAATGGATCCAAACCATCCAAAGGTTGTGCATGATAGACCTCTCATACTAGCACCTTCTGAGGACGACCTACTTCTAATAGGTGCACACCCTCTCATTTGTAAAAGTAAGAGGGAGTTGGATTCTAGATGTGGAATGGTGAAATGCAAGCCTGTGACTACCTCGAGGATCTTAACTTTCAGAAGTTATATGGTAGTGATGTCGGACCAGATTTGGGAAGTGCCTCTGAATCTCATAAACTCATTCGCGTTAATGTTCTTGGTGAACTTCCGTCCGGACATATGTTTTGCAGTTAGCATGGTGAACTCATATTTGGTTGAACCTCACTAGATTGGTTCCAAGAATCTTCTGAGATGTCTTCAGGGCACAATCTCCCATGGATTGAGATACACTACCAGAAATATGAAACTGCATGATTATTCGAATGCTGATTGGTCAGGCAGTGTGGAGGATCACTAGAGCACTTCTTAGTGTTGTTTCTCTTTGGATTCTGCTTCGATATCATGGATGAGCAGGAAGCAAAAGTCGGTTGTTATAAGCATCGCTGAGACTAGATACATATCTACGAGTTTGATCTCGTATGAAGATGCCTGGTTGGGGAAGCTCTTCAAGTGAGCTATTTGTACCACTGTGATTCTCTGTGACAACTAGAGGTGGGATTCGATTATTGAGGAATCTCGTATTCAATGATTGCTCCAGCAGATAGACATTATATACTACCTTATCTGGGATATGGTAAGTCTATGAGCAAGGAAGCTCCATCGCTATGAGATGATATATAGGTCGCTACACTTTGTCTAAGCCCCGGGTGAAAGATAAAATCTGTGATTTTCCCAAACGACTTGGAGTCATCAAGAGACCCTTGTACAAGGGTCCTGCATGTTGTATACATTGAGCTTTAGGAGCTCTAGGGGCTTGTGGTTCTTACTGGAGAAACATACGACCACAGGGTGACTCACCTTCCCCTGGTGGTGCGCACTGGGATAGGATGATTCACTCTTGTGTGGACAGGATGATTCGCTCTCCTATGGAAAATATGATTCACTCTCTTGTGGGACAAGATGATTCGCTCTCTTGTGGGACAGGATGATTCGCTCTCCTATGGACAGCATGATTTGCTCTCCTGTGAACAAGATGATTTTCTCTCTTGTGGGACAAGATGATTCGCTCTCTTGTGGGATAGGATGATTCGCTCTCCTGTGTAGCAGGATGATTAATTCTCCTGTGAGGTCTGGATGATGTGTTCTCCATGACGATTGTGTAGCAGGATGATTAATTCTCCTGTGAGGTATGGATGATGTGTTCTCCATGACGATTATGTAGCAGGATGATTAACTCTCCTGTGAGGTCTGGATGATGTGTTCTCCATGACGATTGTGTAGCAGGATGATTCGTTCTTCTGTGAGGTTTGAATGATGTGTTCTCCATGACGATTGTGTAGCAGGATGATTAGTTCTCCTGTGAGGCCTGGATGATGTGTTCTCCATGACGATTGTGTAGCAGGATGATTAGTTCTCTTGTGAGGATAGGATTGATTAAGTTCTCCTATCGAGGCATCCTACCCATGCAGTCTTGGACTCATGGGAAGTACCTCTCGTCTGATCAATGAGAAGGGAAATGAGGATAGGGACTAGTGGTAGGAGTTGTACCCACTATGACACTGACTTCGGGTCAGTTGAGGACTGGTCTAGGACCAGTGGTACATATTCTGAGACTGACTTCGAGTCAATATAGTACTAGCCTGGGACCAGTGGTAGGAGTTGTACCTACTATGACATTGACTTCGGGTCGGTTGAGGACTGGTCTGGGACCAGTGGTACACACTCGGAGACTGACTTCGGGTCAGTGGAGAATGGTATGACACATTCTTGATCAATTCTTCTTCTTCATGGTTCAGTAGAGCTAAGTTGAGTAGAGAAGAGCCAGCAGAGCTGAGTAGAGCAGAGAAGAGCCAGCAAAGCTGAGTAGAGCAGAGCAGAGCCAGCAGAGCAAAGAAGAGCAAACAAAGCAGAGCAAAGCCAGTAGAGCTGAGCAGAGCTGAGTAGAGAAGTGTAGGGCACTGATAGCAAATATAGTATAGTTGGACATATGGATCAGCGGATGGAGTTCTCCCTAGTTGAGAGGGAGTGTTAAAATTGGAAACTAGGGCCAAACTCCATGTGGGTCATATTATTTAGGGTAGCTGATATTTTTATTGGATCCTTCTGATTGAGAGGTGTAGGATTGATCTAAAGATCATCTGATTCCAATAAGTATTTATGAAGTTATGAATTTATTTATGTTATGGACAAATTGTTAAGTCGGCCAGCAACTTATGTAGGCTCAGAAGCCTAATAGTAATGTCTATTCAAACTCTACGTTTTAGTATAAATAGAAGAGGACTTCAAGTTATTTCTACACACACTTGGATCTCTTCTTCTCTCTACTTGTCTTACGATTTTAGTCGGAGGAGAGATCCTAAGGAAAAGACGGAAACGTCGGAAAAGCCAGAAAAGCTGGAAAAGCCAGAACTGCCGGAAAATCTAGAATAGCGGGAAAAGCCGGAAAAGCTGGAACTACCAGAAAAGCCAGAAGAGCCAGAAAAGCTAAAAGAGCCAGAATAGCTGGAAAAGCCAGAAAAGCTGGAACTACCGGAAAAGCCAGAAAAGTAAAAAAACTTGGAAAAGCCGAAACTGTTAGAAAAGCCAAAAAAAGTTGGAATTGCCGAAAAAGCCGGAACTGCTGGAAAAGTCGGAAACGCCGGAAAATCCAGAAATACCGGAAAAGCTAGAAAAGTCAGAAAAGCTGGAACTGCCAGAAAATATGGAACTACTGGAAAAGCCAGAAATGCCAGAAAAGCCGGAAATACCGGAAAATCCAGAAAATCTAGAAAAGCCAGAAAAGACGGAAATGCTAGAATTGTCGGAACCGCCGGAAAATCCAGAACTGCCGGAAAAGCCGAAACTACTGGGAACTGCCAAAATAGCTGGAGTATCTGTCTCTGAAGGAAGGCATCATGATGTATGAGATCATGGACAACATAATAAGTAGCATGATTATATGAGCATGGGCATCATAATGATGAATGAGATCATGAGAAT
The DNA here is from genome assembly GCA_000404065.3 of Pinus taeda. NCBI lineage: Eukaryota > Viridiplantae > Streptophyta > Pinopsida > Pinales > Pinaceae > Pinus > Pinus taeda. The sequence goes on from APFE031652055.1 coordinate 57,368, forward strand.
GGGCAGCTTGATTATGAATAAGACCATGGAAGATGCAGCATGATGAGCAGCATGAAGATGAGAGCAGCTCAGTCATCAAGGTTCAACACATGTGACAGGACAGAAAGGTGTCACATGGTAATGTGCAACAAATAGACGAGATGCAACACTATGATAGGTGAACGAGTCACCTTAGAGAATCACTTGAAGCAATATGTCTTCAACTGATCTCACGCAGATATCAAAAGTCAAAGTGATTGACTTCTGTTGTAAATGTACTATCTCTCTCACTTTCTCTGCTGAACTTTGAAGAACATAAAAGAAGAATTCATCAAGGGTTTCCCCACATTGGGGTTTGTCCCTAACTAGCGCCACATGTTGTGTCCTCTTGTCTTGGCTTGTCTTCTACAATTTATATTTATGTTCTTTCTGCAATTTACTTTAATGCTGATGTGATTGCTAATATGGAAAAGATAATGAGCTAATTGTGAAAATTGAAATAAATTGCTCTAGCATAGAACATACCTAAAATTAACAAGGCTTCATCTGAGCCTTTGGCAGGAGAAGAAATCAAGGCAACTAGAAGACTTACAATAGTAATGAAGGAGGGGCAACAAAGAGGAGTTGGATTTTTGTTTTTTACATGGGGAAGAAGTTGGCTATGTTAGTTGATATTAGAGCAATCCATAGCTTCATCAATGAAAATACAACCAAGACTTTCATATGTTAAAAAGAAGTATATGGGATCTCCTACAAGGTGATGAATTCAGAAGTGAAGTTGATCATAGGGATACTTCAAGCAACACATATTTGGATAATAAATTGGTTTGGTAGCTTGGATTTGAGTATAGTTCCATTGGATGATTGTGCCATGATATTGGGACACCATTTCTTCATGGCCAACAGATAAGTTCCATTGATCATAGTTGATCAACGGTCTTCCTCTGGGGGAGGGGACATCTTTATGTGTACTATTTGTAAAAAAGAGAAACTTGGGATATATGTTAGGGTTGTCAGTGATCAAGGTGTTTAATGAGGACCCTAAAATATAGGTAGTGCAACATGAGGCCTATCTAATCCCTTATGACCATTAGGAGTTCATTAATAATGTTGAGATGGATACTTATGCCTTGACATGAAGGTTGAGTCATATGGAGAGTTGGGGGGGGGGGTGAGACCACACCCTCCCCATCAATAGGAGGAGTGTGCCAAGATGGCTTGCTTGGATGCATATGCTTTCAAGATGGACTCTTATGTGATAGGATTTGACCAAGGAGATGAGATAGGAGAAAATGACCACGATCCCACTATTATCATAGAATATTACATACATTTAGTGGATATCTATGACTTTTAGTTGACATCAAACCGACTTGAGAATTTGGGATGTTAAATGAGGGAGATACACGTGATTCATAAGTTCTTGAGGATGCATAAATCATATATTGTGGTTGTTTAGAGTCTTGGATGAGACTTCCAAGCCATTGATGTTTGAGGAGTTGATAGGTGAGGGGATGGTGCCTCTAAGAGGGGACTTGCACCCATTGATTCCTTGAGCAGGGGCATCAAGTTTTGAGAGATTATATGAGGGCGAGGTAGACTGCTAATAGAAGATGACATGAGAGATTTCACTTTGGCATGAAGATGTACATTCTCAGAGGTTGGGCGATGATGGTTGGATTAGCTACCAAACTAGTATGAGATATGGGGGAGTTATGTTTGTTGAGGAATGATCGAAGTTAGTCGAGTATAGATCGTGGAAGCACGCCATGAAAGTGGTTGAAACAACATCATTTTGATAGTTGGTCTTCAATTAATGATGTGAGTTTGTTGGTTGGAGTATTACCAGGGACAATAATGTTTTTTTGTGGGGGAGGAGGCCAGGCAATCAATGTGATGGGAACACATGCCTAATCCATGGTGGATATGGAGAGTGTAGTAACATCATCATCGTGTGGGGAATTTGTCACAAGTATGTGCAACACTTGTATTTTGGTGTTTAATTGGAAATTTTGGGTTTTTGGTATAGGCACTTGCAATATTGCATGACACGACTAACTTGGGCGAGTTCAGTTTTATTTGAAGAGATTTTCTTTTAGTGATGGAGTTTAGTTATTGGTACTCCTATGACATGGATTGAAATGCTAGTTAATGTCTCAAGACATAAAATATTGACAAGAAATGGGGCATTGTTTATTAACAACATATGCATGGGATGACCTAAGTGAGAGTTTGGTGTCCCTAGTTAAAGACATGACTCATACAATATAGAAAGTTAGGTTGCATTGGATGCATTCGATTAAAGGCATGTCCCATGACATGGTGAAGTTGGATGAGTTTAGCTGAAATTGGTTAAAGGAGAACCCTGGGACATAGAGTATTTATTATTTATATATTTGGAGTGTGACATGTAGCGTTAGCTTGGGCATGTGGGTGTTGACCCTCACATGGGAGCCATGTGTTAGCCCCATGAAAACAAAATGATGCAACGCTTTCCATCCCATATGAATTGTAGATATAAACCGTTAACACAAGGGAGAGAACACCAGACTTGGAGGATCACATATCTAGCTCACATAACCTGGTAGAGAAGGATTGAATTCGCAAAATACACTTAGTAGTGAATCAAATTATATTGAGGTTTGATTTTTGGTTTACGATGATGCAACCAAGTTTCATCTCATACTAGAGTTCTATATTTGTGTAGATGAAAACATATTTCCTATGCATCTTTTGATAGGTCTAGTCTATCTGGGTTAGGAATTTGGTTTTGGTGTGCATAATCAGGCAACATGGCCTGGTGTGTGACCCAAGTGGTATAGTGTAGCGAGTAGGTTCGGGTGGTGACCCAAGCCCTTGGCTCATATGTATGTTGTATTATTTCATATGTTTGGAGAATTAGGCAATGGGCCACCACTTATAAATGATTTTCATACATTATATACATGTTTCATGGCATGCTTCTTGGTATTTTTATCATAATTGAAGATTACTTTAAATAAAATATTAATGATGGATGTTTAAGGACAATGATACAAATTTTTCGATTAAGAAAGCGTTAATTGTATAACTTAACTAAGATCATTAATATGTGTTGAAATTATGATGTGTGATCTTGTTGAAGTGAAACCAAGTGATCTTGCCATTAAGGAGAAACACGTCAGTGTTGTTCGACTAGAGTGTGACTAAAGAGTGTCAGCGGGCCAACCTAGGTTGATTGTTTAGCATTGTGACACATACCCTCCCATATAAAGGTCACCATTCACCATCCCACTATTTACCATACACTCCCATATAACACTTATCATCCCACTATTTACCATAACCTCCCACCTAAAAGTCACCATTCCACTCTTTGCAATAAAATTTGATGAAAGTACTAAATATTATTGACAATTATCCCATTATCAATATCTAAATTCTATTTTAAAATTGTAATATTGTAGTGTTTTGAATGTATCAAGAAAGTAAGAGACAAAATCTTCCTTGAAATTTAAAAAAGGAAAAAACCATTACCATTCCAACATTGTGTGGTATGGTTTCATTGAAATATTTGAAAATAGTTTCAAACAGATGAAGATTAAACCTAAGAACTATAGGCCCATACCTAAAAGGGATATTGAACCAAGTACTTGCATTACTAGCTTGTTGTCACTGTGGAAAACACCCTCCAAAATTTTGTCTACACTTAAATTTTGGAGCCTACTATGGACCTTGTGATTATTTGTTCCATAGTCACTTTATGACCGATTGATGTTTTATTAAGTGTTTGATCCTTATTCTCAAATTGTAAGTGTCAAAGTCACTTTCTCACACATGCTTAGTCCACAATGAGTTCATGAGCACATTCCTTTATATAAGCTTGAATAGGTTATTGATTTTTTGGTAGCATTGGATGTGCTCTAGCTCCGAAATTTTGTGGAGGGGCTAGAACACATGAGATCTCCAAGACCCAGAAATCGTTTGGAGAAATACCACTTGGAGTGCATGTTATTCAAATAATTAATTATTTTTAATGGCACCTAAGTTAAAACTTAGGAAATTAAAATAATTAAAGTGAATTAATGTAAATATGGGTGAGAAGCTTCTAAGTGACGAGGATCAAGTCTAATTTAATCTTAGCCACTGATTAGACATTAGATCACGACCATTTCTTTATAAATAGGAAAGTATAAAGGGAGGCTTGGGGTCAGTTGGAGAACACACACAGTGAGAGAAGCACTTGAACTAGATCGAAATTATGGGGTGTACTTTGCTGGTAATTTCAGAGTGAGCTTCTAGTGTAGAGAGGGGAATTTCAGCAGTGGGAATTTCGTCCAAGGCCGAGAATACATATCATAGAGGCAATGTAGCACTAGGGAGAGACAAGGCAACTCCAGGAGGGTGACATAGAAGCTGGAGGGCTGACACCCATTTAGAGGAAGTGTTGGGGTTTCTGTGAGGAAGATTTGGCATCAGTTCAACATATTGATTTCTGAGCCGAGAAGGATCATTGGGAGGGTGACGCAGCCCTAGAGGAGGCGACATAGTTCCAGCGCAGAGCTGGGAGAAGCCATCGTTGCACAACATTGGGGACAATGCAATCACTTGTGGGGTTTGTTCATCCAATTGCTAGATGTGCCAAAATATCTGTCTCGAGATAGAGGTACTTCTACTGGGTTTATTCTTTGCTGGGTGAGCTGGATTTGGCACCCTAGTTGTATTAAGAATCTGCTTAATAATAAAACCCTCATATTTGTTGCACAGATTTTCCCACGATGGGTTTTTATGGGGACATTTAGTCCAAAAATAAGTGTGTCCCTTTTGTGATTGTCTCATTTATTTTGCAGTACTTGATCTGTACATTGGTGTAGGTTGAAGTGTATTTGCATTAATATTTTCTGAATATTTCTGAAAATGACTTGTTAAAATGAAGAACACAAGTAGGTAATGCAAATCAGTTTACTGCAGTAGGATTTCTGGTTTGTTAGCTTCAAAAATTTTCACATGGTATCAGAGCAATTGCAGATCAAGGAGGAGTGAAGCCATCAACAAAAGGACAGAGGAAAAATCAGTGCCTGAAGACAACTCTCTCAAGAGACAGTGCAATTTCAGGTTAAGAGAGCAAAGGAGGGGTGGCCCAGTCACCAAGGGAGGCTCACGTAGAGCCCATGTTAGCCTGATTGTGTTACGCTATTGCTACAGAAGGCAACATAGTGGTTACTGGGCCAGCGTAGAGAATGTTGAGTCTTGTTTTTTTTTTGGTTTTTTGTTTTTGTTTTTTTTTGGTTTCCGTGGCTAGAGGTGTAACGCAGATTTCATTTGGAGTTGTTGGTGGGGTGCTGATTCTATTGGTGCATAACAATACCTAGTGGGACAGAAGCAAAGTAGAGGGAATCGATTCCTCAGAATATTTCTTGCCAAGAAATCTAGATCCAGTGCTGAGTAGTAGCAAAGAGAGATTAGATAGGGGTGATTCGACAGTGGTTGGTAGAAGGATTTTTCGTGAAGGATATCAAAATTCAGAGGGAGCTTGTTCCTTAGAGGATTTTTAGCACGAAAGAAATCTAGATCCGATTTTTGTTGGGGCAACAATGAAAGAGGGAAACGAGAACCAGTTCAACATTCATTTGAGAAGAGATGGTCGTTAATGAATTGAGGGATCATGATAGGTTGGATGGAGCATCCAACTTTGTCATCTGGAACGCCAGGATCCTGGCGGTTTTGGACAAAAATCACATCAAGGATTATGCCTTGAGGATGGTTGATGTTTCGGTTGATGCTGATCCTCTCAAGAAGTATGAGGAGGCTTAAGAAAAAGCAAAATGCATGATCTTGGATGGGGTTAAGGATCATGTGATCTCACATATTTCTAAGAATGACACAACAAGGGAAATGTGGGAGGCCTTGACCACATTATATAGGGAACTTCCGTTCAGTGGAAGATGTTGCTTGAGAGTCAGCTAAGATAGTTTTAAATGTTAGAAAATTATATATTAGAGCAATAGAACACATAAAATATTGCAGAAATATAAACACAGAAAATGCATAAAACAAGAGACATACAGATATACGTGGTTCACCCAGTTTGGGCTACATCCACCCCGAACAACCAGTCCTTTCTTTCTATTATCCAACAAAATGAAGAGACACAACCTATAACAGATCTGCTGTAATATCCTCTATTTTCTCTCACAGTCTCACCTCTCTGTTTCTTGCTCGAAGAATACACATCTATTACACAGCCTCAAATACAATGCCCTCATACAAAAATAGGGGTTGCCTTCTAGGGCAAAAAACCCTAAACTAAACCGTCAGATCACCTGACTAATGAATGACCCAGATTGACTAGCAATTACTATACTTTTACAAGGAATTTTTACATCTGTTTTTAGCTTTGGGGGCACTTCCCCCGAGCCCCCGCCGGGGGACTGCTGGCCCCCAACCCCCCAGCTAGGGGGGATTGGCCCCCCCCGGACCCCTGCGGGGGGACAAGTCCCCCCTGCACCCCCCCGTGTGGAGGGATGTACAAACTTCCTGGGGTATACATCCGACTAAAACAAAGACCTCTAAACAATCATGCTCCATACTCAACATTAGATGTAGAAGGGAAAAGAAATCAATCCCTTCCTTCTCAGGTTGCAAAGGATTATTGACAAACTAACTTGCATAGGGGCTGCACCAGATGGTGAATTTATGGTCAATACTGCCCTGAATGTAGTCACTGAAGACTGGGAAACCTTTATCCAATGCATCTTGGGTAGGGCTTCTCTTCCCAGTTGGGAGGATATGTGGGAAACTCTTCGACAGGAAGACATCAGACGATTGACTAAGGCAGGAAGCAACAACAAAGGGATCAGAATCAAGAAGGAGGAAGAGAAGGATGTGGCTCTCACATCAGTAGGAAAACAAGGGTAGTAGAAACTAAAGAAGAAGGAAATAACTAAAGTTAGATGCTTCAGATGTGGAGAAATGGGTCATTTCGTGTTATGAAACCAGCTCAAGAAAAGATAGAAAAGATAGATCAACGCCTTAGAATTCAACCTCTTCGAGGGGGAAACCTCCTTTACATTACATAAATGAACAATTTCTTGGATGATTCAATGACAAAACCTCCTTTCTATATATAGGAGTCTAAGGAGTCACAATATAACCCAATCGACCTAACAATAATAATATAAAGCCACAAAAATAACAATAGAGGGATTCTATGGGGCACAATAATAACAATATAGGGATAATAGGGGCACAACAATATTAATAAGGGATGCAACTACAATATTAATGGGGTAATCACTAGTATTATAGGGACCCAACATTTTGCCACGTATTGCCCTAAGAAGAAGAAAGGAAAATAAGAGAAGTCTGACTCAAAGGCTGCTCTAGCACAAGATGAAAAAGAGGACGGTGATGATTGCGCCATGAGTGCTCATGCACCTCTAGAGAAGAGGTGGGGTGATATTGAGCTGTAGTCGAGAGGACTACATAGTGCGCAAGATCCTTGAGGTGCCCAAACTCTTGGATCACATATGGATACGGAAGCCCTTAATGACAGTAGGAGAATGACATGAGTCAATTTGTATGAGGGATGATGGAGCAATAGTGGTAGAGCTAGACTACCAAAGTCTGAAGCAGCGCAATGGAGTGTTGCAGCAGTGTGAGGAGGCACAGTTCATAGATTCATCAATGTAGTGGCTTCATAGGCAGCATGGGAGTAGCAACAGTCTGGATGTCGGCACCAAGGATTATCCACTGGATACTTATTAAGTTTTTGGTGTTTTCAGTTGCTTACTTCTCAGCAACTAAGTTGCAGTGCAATAGTTAGCTGTGGCAGTGCTATGGGTAGCATGATACAACATTGAGAGGGAGTTGCAGTGCAGATGCAGCAGTGACAGTAGCAACGTCATGGGAAGTAGTACATATTGTAGCAGCACAGTGGATGAGGGGCAGGAGGCCAAGCATCAACAACGTAGAGGACTGATGTCGTGGATCAGTGTGATACTTCTACTGGGAGGTATTGCTAGAGCACATTCCTCGCTAAGACGGAGTGTTGATTTTTGGGTAGCATCGAATGTGCTCTAGTTCCAAAATTTTGTGGAGGGGCTATAACACATGAGATCTCCAAGACCCAAAAATCATTTGGAGAAATTCCACCTAGAGTGCATGTTATTCAAATAATTATTTATTTTTAATGGTGCCTAAGTTAAAACTTAGGAAATTAAAATAATTAAAGTGAAATAATGTAAATATGGGTGAGAAGCTTCTAAGTGACAATGATCAAGTCTAATTTAATCTTAGCCATTGAGTAGAGTTTAGATCATGACTGTTGATTTCTCAACATGAAAATTATAAAGGGAGGCTTGGGGTCAATTGGAGAACACACATAGTGAGAGAAACACTTGTGCTAGATCCAAATTATGGGGCTTGGTTTGTTGAGAATTTCGGATTGAGCTTCCAGTGCAGAGAGGGGAATTTCGACACTGGAAATTTCTTCCAAGGCCAAGAATACATATCAGAGAGGTAACGTAGCACCAGGGAGAGATAACATAGCTCCAGGAGGGTGACCCAGAGGTTGGAGGGCTCACACATATATTAGAGGCAGCCCTAGGGTTTCTGTGAGGCAGATCGGGCATCAGTTTATCATATCAATTTTTGAGCTGGGAAGGCTCACTGGGAGGGTGATACAGCTCCTAGAGGAGGTGCTGTAGTTCTAGTGTAGAGATGGGAGCAATGATCAATGCACAACAATGGGGATAGCGCAGTCACATGTGGGGTTTTTTCTGTTGGGTTGTGTTATATTCTTTCCATGACTAACCTACGTAGTGAACTGGGGGGTTAGAGGGGGGGCGGAGCCCCCCCTTCGTTGCGTCGATTGCGCAGCGGGGGGCCGGCAGCCCCCCCTGTCCAGGGGGTTTGAGGGGGGCGGGTAGCCCCCCTTTACGGGGTTCGGGGCAGCACCCCGAGAAATTTTTTTTTGGACCCTATATTAGGTTGGGCGAACCTACCTATGGTTTTCGATCCATGGTTTTGGACGTGATGGTTTTCGGTCCATGGTGTTATCAACTTAGAACTAAAAGTTTGATGCATATAATTGTCTGTCCTAGTCTGATGACAAAGGTCTGTGTTAAAGTTGATTTCATTTTATTTTTCTCACTTAGGATTTGGAGTTTTAAAAGTTTTCAACTTAAATCATACTCCACTCCTATTGGTTCTCCTCCACCCATCATTGTTCCATAGTCATGTCTTGTCTTATCCGAGTCACCGTGTCTTTTAGTGATTTCGCAGCGTAATCTCATTTGCCAATTTCGTAGCGCAATCATGGTTTAGCAGTTTCGCAGCGCGTCATGATTAGGCAGTTTCGCAGCGCATCATTAAAATTTATAACTAACAGCGTGCGAAATCATGGATTCGTGCATTTCGCAGCGAATCTTTCCCGAAATGTCAAGTCCGTAGGTGAGTCATCATTTGTGTCTACTCATGTCAGTTTGCGTACCTCTTGTATCATGTTTGAACGTTCATTTGCCACTACTCCACCAATAGACTGTTGATATGCCCAGAAATATCATTCCCAAGAGATTTTACCGTGCATAGACCTTAATGATGGTCGTAAGTGCTGCATGAGTGACCAGTCTGCCTGATTATGTATTGAAGGGTTTCAATTTGAATTTCAAGCGAGGCTGATTTCAAGCGAGCCTGATTACAAGCGAGGCTGAATTAAAAAAGGAGCTGAATCACCATCCCGACCGGAGCTGTTAGAATTTGGGTGTGAAGATCTCAAAGGAAAAAATGGAGAGAAAAGAGCACAGATCCGATAAATGTCAGAGGAATGAACCTGAAGGCCTAGACATAGCATTGAGGGATGAAGGCATGAAGAAAGCGTTCAAAGATGCCGGGTGCTGGAACTTTTGCAAAAAGCTACAAGGGGGACATGCACAGGTAACTATGGAATTTACGCTAAACTTCACTGGTTTAAATTCAAAGATAGCCATGCTAGAAGTACAGGTTTCTCCATAAGTAATAGCTGCTGTAACAGAGATCCCAAGAGGACGGGAAGAATGGTTTAAAAATTTTAAATTTGATATGAATCCTTGTAAGGAGTTTTTAAAGGAGGCATATGTAAATGAAGACTTAACAAAAACAGTGCCCAGAAATTATGTCAAGGAACATTATGCTCTTCTTCTCACCTGCATACAGAAATATTTGACCTGTGAAGGAAGGTACAATAAGGTCTATTCTTACCA
>APFE031652055.1:73720-84088 GCA_000404065.3 Pinus taeda
CGGGGTTCGGGGCAGCACCCCGAGAAAAAAAATTTTGGACCCTATATTAGGTTGGGCGAACCTACCTATGGTTTTTCGGTCCATGGTTTTGGACGCGTTGGTTTTCGGTCCATGGTATTGGATGCTTTGACATGTATAAATATGTATTGTAACATTGAAAGGAATATAATGAAAAAATCAAGCTGGTAGTCTCGGTTTTTGAGATACAGTGGGAAATCTCTGTGTATATGTGTTTTATGTGTTATGCTCTCGCATTTTTATTTTTTCTTGTGATTTAGAATTCATATGCAGGTAATTTCTGTACGGGGTTAAAACCTACATTTTCATCCAGTTGCTATATCCGTCAAAATACCTGTCTCCGGATAGAGGTACTTTTTTTGGGTTTATTCTCTATTTGGTGAGACGTATTTGGCACCCTAGTTGTATTCAAAAATATTCTTACTAATAAAACCCTCATATCTATTGCACCGGTTTTCCCACATTGGGTTTTTCCTAGGACGTTTAGTCCAAAAATAAGCGTTTCTTTTGTGTGATTGTCTAATTTATTTTTTAGTACTTGATCTATATATTGGTTTAGGCTGCAGTATATTTGCATTAATATTTTCTTAATATTTCTGAAAATAACTTGTTAAAATGAAGAACACAAGTAGGTAATGCAAATCAGTTTACTGCAGTAGGATTTTTGGTTTATTAGATTCAGAAATTTTCACACTAACACAATCCATCAAGACAGTGCCTGTGCAATTTTCAACCTATGTTGACATTCAACATGCAATTTTATTGACAGTCTCTCACTTTTGGTTGTGATTGTTCTTTTATTTCAGTGATTTTTTCCAATTGTCGCTTTTGCACACCTTCTCTTTTGCAAGTGTTACTTTCATGTTTACAATTGTCTCTTTTTATTGTTTTCACTTTAATATGTGTTGGTTTCATGTTATCTTCGCTCTGGCATGCATCACTTTCAAAGTCGTTTGCATTTTGCAAGTGTCGTTTGCACTTTTCTCTTATTGTCGTAAGTGTCACCTTTTGGAATGAGAAGTGTCACAAATTGTAAAAAGTAGGGTTTTGTTTCATTATGAGAAGAGAATTTGGTACCAATGGGTCCTATTTACATGTAGACATGTACTAGAACCATTCCCAAAGTTTTATTCATTATTGTACTAGTGTCTTCATTGTCGTCACAAAGTGTATCTTTAGTGTCGCACCTACTCGAAGGGAGTTAATTGTACATTATCAAAGGGGAGTTCTAATGCATTCTTCTACACTGTTGTGTCCCATTCATAATAAGGAAATACATATGACATATTCCCCAACTTTAAGCACTACCATACATGTTTTGTTGCTGTTGTTGCAAAGTGTACCCTAAGTGTCATAGTTGAAGGAATTTGTTGTATTACTGTCGCATTAAGTAGATTATGTTGTTCTTGTGTACTGAGTGCTCAATTTTGTGTCATCAATTTTATGAGTGTGTGTGATCATTCATAATTTCAATCTTGGTCTTACTTCTACATCACTGATCCCACACTTAGCCAAATCCTAAAATTTTTTCTGCTCAACCAACTTGACCCAACTATATTGTTTTTCCACGATCTTGGTGTCTGGGATATAATCTTAAGTCACTGAATCTAACAAACCAAATATCACAATGAAACTAATTTGCACAATAGATTATAAACAAAAATAAATCTACTAGTGCACAAAATATAAACAACATTTTACAAAATCTTTTACAAATATGTACAACAACCCAACTTTATTATGTTAATCAAACTGAATAATACAACAATCTAGGGCTCCTATACCAGGGATAATGGCCCTCATACATCCACTAATACAAGAATACAAACTAGGGCTTGGTGTTAGTCCATCGACAACCAATCTACCCTCAACAAGATACTTTGCTCATTTGGTTGATGTAGTCGAATTCACAACTCCCCTCAGTCGTACCCTATACATGCCTCCCCCTTTGGCTCTCGATCTGCAATGCCACCTCTATCAACAAAACAAGTCCGTTTGGTCACTGAACCTAGGCTATCAATATTCTCACTAGTTGTGCCTTAGTCCATTAAGGGCACAACACATCGAGACTCCTGTGGAGTTGTTCATAGGTCCACTTGTGAACAACTCTCAATCTGTCCACTACTACTCCTTAGCTACTCAGGGACTTTAGCCCACTATGGTCTTCTTGCACTGCTCCAATGAATATCAACATAGGACACAAGGGGCTTCCACCTATTACTGTAATATTCCCATCTCCCATAATGAACACAGGTTAGGAGGATTTCCCATCATCTCTTGTAGAAGTCCTTTTCCACACACAAGTGTAGGGCTGCTCAATTTCTCCTTTGGCTGATCAAACCTTGAGCTCAACTACTGCCACTCTAGCAACCATCTAATTCCATGAAGATGGTGCACACCGAGCTCCAACTTGGGCACTATCACGTTGTCCTCTAGAATACCACCAATGCCCAATCCATTGTCCACACTTGGTCCACTCTCACTTTTCCCTCCAACAGACCACAAGTGACCAATCCTTGTTGTAGCATCTACTCCTAGTTAGGGAATTCAACACCTATGAAGACCCTTCCACATGGATACTAAAAAAATCCTCAAATCTTCCCTCTCCTAGGACACATCCTCTGGCATTCGATCATCAAACAAGAAGACATCTGCAACTTCCTGCTACTGTCACCTTGTCTTGATTTCTATGCATGTGGAAATTTGGTTAGGGCATCATATCAACCCTAAACCTCTACTCCAAGTACTAGTTTCCCTTTCCAACCTTGCTTCCTACCTATAATGACGTTTTAACTACCCTTCTGCATTATTGTGGCCTCAAGACACCACCTCAAGAATCCTACAATACACAAGGCTACAACAAGGTTTTAGCCTTCATAGACAAGGAAACAATCTTTGTTTGGGCTTCAACATACTTCAAAAATTTTCTGCTAGGGAATAGGTGCATCCCTTAGCCCTCTCGGCCCACACAAACAATCTTCTAGTAGTGTTGTTCCTACAACACCTTACTGCAACCCTAAATAGAGATAACATCATCAAGTATACACACAAAAAATACCCTTAACATACCTCTGATCCGTGGTTGGACCTTCAATGAGATTCACACTTCAAGACTTCCCTAAACCATCCTTCTTGCCTCCTACAATGTGGCTAAGAGCTATGGCTCTCATTCTCGGAAATCCGCACCCAAAAAAAAACCTTCAAACTCACGCTCCTCTCCTTGACTTGTCACAAATCTGATACTTCAAATACACTCTCTAAATTGCAGAGTTTTCTCATGATGATATATGCACATTGGATGTCCCAAAAAGCTCGACCTTCCTGCAGTTCTACTCTGCCTCCAAGAGCATTCATGAGAGATGCCAACAATGCCTCCTTCTCCTTCATTTTGGTGTCTACTCTGAACTGTGACCCAAACAGTGAGATCCTTCACCAAATACGAGCTCTTCTTCTGCTCAAGGATATGTCATATAACCTCACACAACACATCTTTTTATATGCATATCAAGGGCTCAACGAATATGCCCTTGTAGTTTTACTTTAACAAAAGTAGACCTGAATTTACATGAGAAAGCCTAACTGCTACACATAAAAACTAATATCTCCATTTCTACACGTATTTCGATGATTTTCATTGCGTTGGATACATCTCAACATTCTCTCTCATCTACATCCATTAGATGTCCAATCTCATCATGGTTTGGCCCAAACATTAATGGGTGCAAAACCATAAGGTTGGGTTTCAAGCTCATAAGGCCACTTGTGGAGCACCTTCCTCCAAACCCTCAAATCCTCCAGGCTTGGAGTACCTCCTAAGCTACCAAAAATCAACACTCCCTCTTAACAAGGGAGGTACTTCCAAGACTAGGAAGTAACCATCACATCTCTGACGACACTAGCCCATCTGACATCCATCACTGTAGCATACCCTATAGAATGGACCTGAAAATCTCTATAGTGGCTTTGCCTCATCACATCCGAAAAAGAAGATCCCAAACCTCCATAGGGCTACTCCCTCTGAGGCTAGACTCCCTCTGAGCCTCCATGATCTCCACTAGCTCATTCTTGCAAGCATTCATCCTCTTGGATCAAATACCACTAGTGCAACTCTCTCCAACATTTAAATATATGCAACATCACGATCCAATGAAGACTCTAGCATGCCAATATGTAGTCCATCACATGAAGCCATCTCGATCAACCTAATATCGTCCAAGCCAAAGAAACCCTCGAGTTATCCCAACCATCCATGGCAAGTCAAATTAACTACATGATCAACAACTTTCCATAAAACATACTATTGTTCACTAGGACCACCATCAATCCACCAGAACTACTAGCCAATATCGCTTCCAAGCTAGTCAAGACCATATCTCCACGTCTTCAGCTGAACCCTATGCTCCATGATCTAGACACCCACAACTCCCTCTGAGTTTCTTCATTGTGCACACTAGGATTCACTATCCCTCAAAGTAGCTCAGATATCCTCTGATACCATGTTGTTTTTCCAAAATCTTGGTGTTTGGGATATAAATTTAAATCACTCACGCTACCAAACCAAAGATCACAATGAAACTACTTTGCACAATGAAATATAAAAACAATAAATATAATAGTGCACAAAATATAGACAACTTTTTACATAATATTTTACAAATATGTACAACAACCTGTTATCACTCAGATTTTCCCAAAAGTTGCAAGAAAGGGGAAGGGATCCGACGTAACCACAAACCAATCTTTTAGATACAAAATCTAGCCAATCTGTATCCAGAGAGGGCTCTCTCTTTAAGTTTTAGATTTGTTTTGAAAGGTATTAGGCTAGTTATCAAGTTTGGGTGGTGAGATTCGATAGAGAAGAGGGGTAAAACTAAGTAGTTTGGGCCATTGGGCTAATGGAGTCAAAGTAGCTGGCTTAACTGGACTTGGTTTCTTAACAAAAGATGGTTTTGACAGAGGAAGAAGGTCAAACAGGGAACAAATAACAACTTGGAATAGATGGAATGGTTTCAAAATGGGTGAAGGGCAATTAAGAATCCTTCAACCTATTTCAAGAGGTAAACTGGATGATTACTGATAAAGGGAAATTAAGTATTCTTTAACAACTAATCAAAATGTAAGAACTAAAAAACAGGAGCAATTAAGATTTCACTGTTTATCCTAATTCAGAAGAAAACATAGACAACAATAATGATTGAAAACAGAGTGCAATAAAGCATATCCCATATTAATCCTTTTCTTTATCATTCAGATTGTGAAACAGAGATGATATAATAAACAAAGAAAACATTAAAACATAAGATATAAAGGACTTATTGATCCAATGTTTGATTCAAGAAATTTGTGAAAAGTCCTTTGCTTCAATTCTTCACCCAGCAAGCCATGCAACAGTTGATCCAACAACACTTTATTCCAAAATAGTCAATATTACAGCAAAGCCTAGGAATCCACACTCAATACTCCAATTGAGGGGGTATTTATGCAAAAAATTGTACAACAAATATCTCATAACAGAGTGAGATAATATCTAGGATGACTAAGAATAGTTTACAAGAAAATAGAAAAAGCTAGTCTCGAAAATAGGAAAAAGATAAACTGATGTTGTGCTGGTCCTATTTTTGTTGAATGTGCTAGAGGCAGGCCCTATGATTTGGCTTGCAGCTGTCTTCTTCAGTCACTCGGTGCTGGCTACCCTATTTTTACGGATACTCTTTAACCTTGGTCTGATACACTTTGACCTGTTTACCCATGTTCATTTTTGTTCATCTTGCTCTGGTAAATAGCTAAGAATTTACTTTTTACCAAGGGTAATAACGCAGCTTGGATGAATACTTGTTGTTGGGACATTGTAGGTTGTTTTGTGCTTGAAGATTGCTGAGAAGTTCCAGTAATGGATGTGCCAATAGCTAATTGTTGAGAAAGCTTAAATGGTACCTATGCTAAAGAGGAAGACCGCACAATGCCAGTTGAATGGCTACGAGCTCGTCGCTGTAGTCTTTCTAGTCAGGTGGCGGTCAAGAAACTGGAGCAGGTCATTGTTTGCAGGAGAGCATGGGGCGCAGAGCATTACATCGAAAATGGATTTTTAATCGTTTATTTGACAAAACGAAGGTTCACGGGTCTTTTTCATTTAATTGGGTGGATGACGTAAGCGGACCAGACCTGTCGTCAGCAGAAGGAGGTAAGCGGTTTGTTCACACCACTTTTGGGAGTCGGGCGGTTTTAGACAGAGGGTGAGCGAGCATATTGAACGGACGACGCGTGGCGGATGTACGGGCAGAAAACCGCCAGGCGATTGCGAGTTAAAATGCGGTGGTAAGGGGGGTCACGATATCGCCGTCAACTGTCGGATGGAAAGGTAGAGATCGGATGGCAAATTGGCGTTGGAGATGGTAGGGATTTAATGTATGCAGGCCCGGTGTAATAAACTATGTTTTAATTGTTTCAGGAGCATTTTGATTGGTTGGGTAATGGTTATTAATTAACCCAAAGGGTTAATTAATCCTGTATTTTGTGTGGCAGGGAGGATTTTAATAAATTTCAAACAAATTTATTAATCCTCTTTAAACAGCGCTTTATTGTTTTACGGTTATAATTAACCGGGGCAGGGATACGTATTATTTGGGGATTTTTAATATATTTATATATTACGGGAAGGGTTTAAAATGTTTGAGATTTATATAATAATGGTGTTAGCTGTTAATATGAAATAAAATGTAAGCGCTAAGTATAAAAACAATTGACTTTTGTAGTTAAACTTAGGCTCAGGGTGAAAAAGGGTTTTTATGAGGAATATTTGCCCTTTTCCTAAGTAAAATAGGGTTTTACTTAGGCAGTCTTTATGAAATGAGATGAATGATTTATGAATGATATTAAGTAGTTAGGCTTTTAGATCATTGGGCCGAGGGTCCAATCCCTCCAAAAGTCAGAGAAATTCTCTGAGCCCCTTTGATTTTCAAAAGACCTTAATACTTCAGGGGGAATTAGTGAAAACTTTAGGGAAAAATGTGAAGGGGAGTTAGTTATTTAACTTCATCTTGCTTGAGCTGCATCAAGTGAAATGTTTGCCTTGCTCTTGTGATAAAAATAAAAGTTAACACATTTTAGAAACGTTATCCCTCACAAGTATCATTCTGCAACACCATCTAACTACCTTGCCTACTTTAACCTAGCATTTTTTCCTTCTTTATTTGGGTGCACTTAGACTGGTAAACCCTTATCAATCTTCTTTTTCTTTTACATGGCAAGCCTACCTAAGTCTACACTTATTACATTCAAGGGCTCATATTAAACTGTTGATCTCCTTTTTATTTACTCTACCTATCTACTTATTTGCCAAGATTAAATAGTTTGGTCAGATTTTATTCTCTATCTCTACAGCATGAAATTGAAAAATGAATGAGCCAAGTTTAAACAGTTTGACTCTTCATAAATTGTGGAAAAAGTTTAACAAGCTGCACACAATTGCTTATTACAGAAAATGAAATAGTAGTGGCATTTGGACTTGCACACTTCCCTGGTCTATTTTTGTTTGGGGTTCATTTTCTTTCACTTTTTTGACTATCTTATTCTTTTTACCCTTTGATTTTTCTTTTAGGGTATACCCTCTTTAAATTTTTTACATTTTTTGATTTTTTGAAAATATGGAAAACCTGTTGGAAATAATACTGAGAGGGGGGGTGAATCGGTATAATCACATCAATAAAACTTTTTCATTTCCATATTCAGATTCATATATGCTACTTCCACAACTTCTTATGATTCAGTTAGTTGATCCTCAATTAGTGCATTAGAACATTATCAACCATATTAACAGTAAACAGGTGCAGTAAAATAGAACAGATCATCACACATAAGCCACACACATGAACACCATGATATAAGGTGGAAACCCAATGTGGGTGAAAACCACCCGCTGCAATATGTCTCTATCTTCTTTCAATTAGAAACTTCTTTTTACAATTGTACTGGTGCAGTCCTTTACCAGTACGCAGGCTGCAACCTGAAGAGAGCTACAACCCTCTCTCGTTTTCTAGACTCTCCTGGAAGGGAGCTACAACCCCCTTAGCTCTTGCACTAGCCAAGATACTAGTACGTAGGTGCTGGCCTACAGAAGGCTACAACCTTCTCTTTCTTCCAGGGACCACGTTTCATAAATTTTTCAGACTGGATCCATGAACATCAATCAATCATCAAGAATTTCTGCATCAAACAATCTCCTTTTCACCAATTAGCACTGAATCAAGTAGACACTTCTCTGACAACTGTATCCAAATCAGAGTAACTGTAACCACACACCAAATCTAAACCTAGAACAAAAAATACTATCATTCAAGCTTAAAGATTAAGACCCATCAATAGAACTTATCCTTCTCCTTGCGCTCAGGTTCCTTCTTTATTCAGATCCAGGTCTACACCATAACCCAATCATAGTATTCCAGATCTAGCACTTTATCAGATATTCAATAACAATTCAGATGATGCTTTGCCAAATGATCTCCTTCCCCTTTTATAGTCTTAGGCCTTTCACAATACCACTGTCCAAAACCATAATAACACAATACCATGAACCCAATACTTGGGATCAACACTTTTGGATGCAATATCACGGACCAAAACCATAGGATCAAAAAACTGTCGGACCAATACCATGAAGCAACCATGAAAGTGCGTGAACTTTTCTCCACATGAAATAAACTTTTTCTTCACATAAAAGTGCGTGAAATTTTCTCCACATGAAATAAGCTTTTTCTCCACATGAAATAAACTTTTTCTCCACATAAAAGTGCGTGAAATTTTCTCCACATGAAATAAACTTTTTCTCCACATAAAAGTGCGTGAAATTTTTTTTCTACATGAAATAAACTTTTCTCCGCATAAAAGTGCGTGAACTTTTCTCTACACGAAATAAACTTTTATCTTCATGAAAGTGCGTGAACTTTGCTGCACTATAATTTATCATCTGAGATGAGTGGGTTGCCATCAAGTACAACATATGTATCATAATTCCAACAATGTCCCCCTTTGGACTTGATGGCAACAACAACCAATCACTCTCCCCCTTTGACATCAAGGGCAAAGGGCAAACCAAGATAATCTCTTTCCTAGAGAAACATTCTGTTGCCCATACTCCCCCTGAGTACCTACTGAAATCTATGCTTTGTTGAAGTGTGCTGTTCATGCTCCCCCTGACTATAAGCAAGCTCATTTAGATCAACAACCCTGATTTCCTTCTATTCTTTCTCTGCCTTCGTTCCGCCTGAAACCAACAACCGCTGTGAACTAGAACCAAAAGCTTCTAAGATAATGCCAACAATGCATCATTAGAAGTTTATCTGCTCCCCCTGAACCTGTGCCAGATGGTCTCTGTTAGACCCATATCATACTATCTTCAACCAGAGCCTGTCCCTACTGATATCCATCAAGCCTCCATATACATGACTATCTCTGACAAACCGGCGTATGTACGTGGATCCTCCTCAAGCAACTCGCGCACACCCATTTTTCTCTAAAATAGACAAGTTACAGCAAGATGATGCATCAACTACTCCCAGCTTTTGCCTGAGGTATTCAAAGTTCTCCCTGGGAAAAGGTTTGGTGAGAATATCAGCAACTTGTTCCTTAGAAGGAACATACTCCAACTTGACCTTTTGTTCAATCACTTGTTCCCTGAGAAAGTGATACTTGATCGGTATGTGCTTTGTCTTTGAATGCATGACTGGGTTCTTTGAAATGCTGATTGCATTTGTATTATCACATAAGATGGAGATAGGTGGTGTACAAGTGATTTGAAAGTCCTGCAAGGTCTGCATCATCCAAAGGAGTTGAGTGTAGCAAGATGCAGCAGCTACATATTATGCTTCAACTGTAGATAAAGCAATCGAACTCTGTTTCTTGTTGAACCAAGATATTAATCTGGAACCCATAAAGAAGGCACCACCACTTGTGCTCTTTCTGTCATCCACGCTTCTAGCCCAATCTGCATCTGTATAAGCATGAAGAGTGAGATATGTATCTCTAGGATACCATAAGCCATAATTTTAAGTTCCTTGAAGATACTTGAAAATTCCCTTCACTGCCTGAAGATGCGTTTCCTTAGGATTTGCCTGAAATATTCCAACTATTCCCATGGAATGCATGATGTATGGTCAGGTACCTTTCAAATAAAGTAGACTTCCAATCATGGATCTATAGTTTGGTTGATGCACTGCTGCTGATTCATCATTTGCACTGAGGCTGCATCATGTAACCATAGGGGTACATACTGGTTTCGAATCTTCCATGCCATACTTCTTCAGAATCTGCTTGAGGTACTTGGTTTGAGACAAGAATATACCGCCTTCATTTTGT
>APFE031652055.1:94459-149830 GCA_000404065.3 Pinus taeda
TCTTCATGAAAGTGCGTGAACTTTGCTGCACTATAATTTATCATCTGAGATGAGTGGGTTGCCATCAAGTACAACATATGTATCATAATGCCAACAAAACCTTTGCAACAATAAAAGGTATGAACATATTACAGAGCTCATCAAGTCGATCATGAAATATGACACCTATTGGTATAGGAGCATAACACTGGCTCCACTTGGGGATGGCTTTTCCTGGTGGAAATTCAAGAACAACAGGTCAGATGGCTTTTTGAATGAATTTAACTGTTCTTAGAAATTTCCTTCTGCTGGTTGCTTTATTGTATGTATGACAGTAACAATTGTGAAGCTTAGGGCCTTCTCTTCGTGCTTCAACTCCAACAAGTTACTATCCAATCCAAACTGTGACATTATCAAGGATATAGTATGTACATGTTAAAATCAGAATGCATTTTAAAAGACCGAATCAAAGTAATGTTTCAGCATCCGACCATTAACTGGTCCTTCTTCTGTTTCTGTACCATCCAGGTTCTTTAGAAAGTAAGTATTGTTTCCTTGTAATGCCTGGATGATAAATGGCCCTTTCCATAGGAAGTCAAACTTCCCATGTTTTCATTTGTCCTCTCTCCTAGAATCCCATCTTAAAACTGTCTCCAAGGTAGAAATATTTTGCCTTGGTTTTTTTATCAAATATTTTCTTGATTTTTTCTTGTAACACTTGGGATCTTTGATATACTTCCTCTCTGGTTTGCTACAAATGGATGGTTTGATTAATCCTCCTCTGAATGTCATTGGGTTCCACTTGAGTTTCTTGAATTAATTTCATTACAGTAACTCCTAAAGATGAAGGAAATACAACCTCCATGCCATAAACTAACTCATAAGGGCTAGTTCCAATAGATTTCTTTGTAGTAAGTCTGTCTGCCCATAGTGCATTTGTAAGTTTCTTGTGCCAGTTTTTCTTGTTTTCTTCCAATAATTTCTTAATAATATTAATTAGGCTTTATTGGAAGACTCAGCTAGGGCATTACCTTGAGGGTAATAGGCTATGGAGTGGCCTAAAGTGATATGGTATTTTTTACAGAAACGTATCATCTTCTTGGACTTGAAGGCAACAACATTACCAGTTATGATTCTTTCAGGACAGCCAAATCTAGACAATATGTTGGTTTCTAGGAATCCTATAATCACTGTGTCATTGGCTTGTCTAGAAGGGATGGCTTCTATCCATTTGGTGAAATAGTCTGTGGCAGTTAGAATCCATTTATGTTGGCCAGAAGAAAGAGGGTGGATTTCTCTAATGAAGTGTAAACCCCATTGTTGAAAGGGCTTTTCAGTGGAAATTGGTCTTAGGGGTAGAGGTAAAAGTTTTCTCTTGCCTTCAAAAATTTGACATTTATGGCAAGCAGTGACAAATTTCTTTACATTAGCGAACAAGGTTGGCCAATAAAATCAAGCTCTTAGGATTTTGTCTGCAGTTGATTTCTAGTAAAGGTGTCCACTGCAGTCACCTGCATGAAATTCTTTGAGAACCTTGTCAGCTTCTTCTTTTACTAGACAATTCAATAGAATACCTTCATGATTTTTGAAAAGAGAGCATTATCTAAAATACAAAATTTTGAAGCTTTTATCTTTAAAAACCTTTTCTTTGTTCTGGATAACCTTGGAGGAGCCTGTAGGTTTAATAATACATGAGTTATATCAGCATACCAAGGTGAATCTAAGAAGGCCTGGCTGATTTGTGGAGTTGCCATCTCCTGTTCATTATCCAGTTCATTAATATCCAGGGCTTGATAGTTTGTTTCAGTCACGAGTTTAGCCAAATCCTATCCTTTTATAAGCTTTTTAGGTTTTATTTCAATATCATACTCCAATATATTAGCTATCCATTTACCTCGTATGCCTTCAATTCCATCCTGAGTTAGGATGTCTTTGACAACAACATTTGGTACATAGGCTATTACATGGGAATACAATATATAGACTCTAAAGTATTTAATAGCTTTCATAAGTGCAAAAGCTTGTTTTTCCATGATTTTGTAGTTCAGTGGTGCATCCCTAAGTGCTTTACTGAAAAAGGCTATGGGTTTTTCACATCCCTGATCATCTTTTTGCAGTAAAATAGCTGCTATAGTGTGTTCTGATGCAAACGAAAATATTATGAAGTCTCTGTCAAACTTTGGACTTGTAAGGACTGGTGTTCTGGTCAAAGCCATTTTAATTTCTTCAAAGGCTTGTTTGGCTTCAACTGTCCATTTTATACTTGCATCCTTTTTTAACATATTATTAAGTAATCTAATTAATTCAGCCAAATTAGATATGAATCTTCTTAAAAAGTTAATCTTTCCTAGGAAAGCTTGAAGTTCTTTGACATTTCTAGGGTGGGGTATCTGCAGAATGGCTTCTATTCTAGTAGAATCAATTTTGATGCCATCTTTGGAGATGATATGGCCTAACAATTTGCCTTCCTCTAAACCAAACAAGGACTTTTTAGGATTTAATGAAATACCATATTTTCTGCATTTTAAAAACACTTGTCTCAGATGATCTAAATGTTGCTGATCTGATTTAGAAAATACAGTGAGGTCATCTAGATATATAACCAAGAAATCATGAATTTCTTTTGCAAAAGCTATGTCCATTGCTCGTTGAAAAGTTGCCCCTGCATTCTTGAGTCCAAATGGCATTTTAACATACTTAAATGTTCCCCATGGTGTTGTAAAAGCCATTTTTTCCTGGTCATCAGGGTGAACCAGAATCTGGTTATAGCCTGAGAACCCATCCAAGAGTGAAATCCTAGAAGCACCTACCACCCTTTGTAAAATATGATCCATCTTAAGTAAAGGGTAATTGTCCTTCAAAGAAACCTTGTTTACATTTCTTAAATCAACACATAGCCTAATTTCTCCAGTCTTTTTCCTAGTAGGTACTAAATTAGATACCCACTCTAAAAATCTGATAGGAACAATTATCCCTGCATCATACATTCGCTTGATTTCTTTTTCAATTAAAGGAAGTAGTACAGGGTGAATTATTCTGAGCTTTTGTTTGAATGGTTTTTGATTTTCCTTGAGAGGTATTGTATGCTGAATTATAGAGGTGTCATAAGATTTCAGGTCTTCATAGCTCCAGGGAAAGACATCCTGGAATTCTTTCATTAGTTCAACATACTTGAGTTTTTGATCTGGGGGCAAAGATTTTGATAATTTTACCATTTTTGGATTTTCTTCAGTTCCTAAGTTATATTCTTCAATGTCTGCTTTTAGAGGTTCCATCTTGGGTTTCTTTGGAATATCGTTGAAATAAAAGAGGTCTTCCAAAGGAGCTAATCCTTTAAGCAAATGATTGTCTTTTAAATTCATGACTTCAAATTCTCCTTCAACGATTTCATCAACGTCCATTTCTTTGAGATACTGTATTTCCCTATTGGTGAATTTTGTTGGATGAAGCATTTGAATTGCACTTTCTGCTGAAATGTCTGTGTCTATCTAATTTGTTTGATCAGACTCACTAACTGTATCTACATCTATATTAATACCAAAAAAATCTTCTTCTAGGGTTAAGAAGTTGTTAATATAATTATCACTGTCAAACACTTGCCAGTTCTTTACATTGTCAGATATGGCTGGCCTGTGGCTAATCTCAGCCATGAATTGATGATTTGGTTCAAATGGTAATTTATAGGTGGTGGCAAACATTGCCAGGCTATGAGCTTGCAAGTTATGTTTTCTTGGGATTTTGGTAAGCTGAGTTTCCAGAAATGTATTAAGAGTCTCAATCACTATTCCTCTGTAAGATTTTAATCTGGGATCATTTGTGAGAAAATTCCCTTTTATCTATTGAATGATTAAATTGGAATCTCCTAGGACTAATACTCTAATTTCTCCCAATTTCTTAACCAGTTTAAGACCTAGCAATAGAGCTTCATATTCAACCATGTTATTAGTGCATCTAAAATTTAATCTGTAGGCATGGCCTTCAGCATGATCATTTTCAAGATTGTGCACCCAGACTCCTGCTCCTACTCCTAATTTGTTCATTGAACCATCAAATTCTAAGTACCAAAGGATTTGATGTTCATAATTAGTATAAGGAGTTTTAGGGATCTGTTTAATAGGGAGATCTGGTTTTTTAGTTTCTTCTGGTTTATCTTGGGTATCTGATGTTTCATTATTCTCAGAAATTTCTTGAATTTGAACACTAGACTTTTCATTTGTAATTTCTTCTAGTTCATCTACTAAAACTTTTACTTTATTTGGGGAATCAATTTCAACATTGTATAGAAGGAAATAATCCATATCAGAGTGTACTGAGTAGATAGGGAAGTTTTGAGGTTTCTCCTGGCTACTCACTACATAATTCATTAAGGTTTCTCTGTACAATTTCTTGGGTTGACCAAATACTGAAATTGTAGTGTAGGACATGTCTAATTGTAGAGATCCTTGAAGCTTTGCACCCCAAGACCTGGAAAATAACATGCCATACTTTGGTGGAATATCAGCTCCTACTATGTCCATTAAGATGGTTTTGGTAGGATATTGGACTAGTGATACACATAAATCTTTGATTAAACCTAGACATCTGACCTGACTTGAATCAAAAGAAAAGAGGTCTTTATATGGCCTGGTGACATCAAGGTCTAGTTTCTCCATTACGGATTTAGGCATTAGGTTATGAGAAACACCAGAATCAAACATGGCATCATGAAGTATTTTACTATATATGTTTAAACTTACATAGAAAGGAGGAACTTCTCCATCTATTATTTTTCCATTTACTCCAGGGCCGAAAATCAATTTAGGCTGGTCATCAAAAACATTTACTGCATCTTCGTTCACAGAAATTTTGAGTGATCTACTGATTTGACTTCTATAGACATCATGTTTAACTAATTTTGATAATGGAACAACTATCTTTAGTTTACCTACTTCTGTCTCAAGATTAAAATGTTTTTCGGTATGAGTTCTTGTATTTTAGACAACTCGATTCTCTGTGTTTCTCTCCTCTTCAGGAGTGGGGTTATGAGTTGCATCTGTTTCCAAATCAACTTCTGGAGGATTTTTCACATTTCCTTTAGAAGGAATATAAGTGGAAGGTTGTATGTTATGTGGTTGATTATCTGATACATCTTCAATAATTGGGTTATTTGGGTTAGGACCTGTTCTAGAAAGAATATGTACAGGGGGGGTAATTATCTTACCTTTGTTACGTTGCCTGGTATCTTTCTGTTTATTGGTTTCAGGGACATCTAATCTTTTTCTCCTCAGATTATATTGTTTGTGGACTTCATAAATAGCTGTATCATATCCCTCCATAAAGTCAAATGATTCACCTGACTGAGTGTGGAATTGTTTAAGCATTTGAGCTTCTTGATCCTCTTGGGTCAAGAAAACTTGTTGTTCATTGTTGAGTCCCATCAAATTGATTTGAGTGTCTTCTGATGGTTCATTAGAATTTGAGGCTTCACCATATTTTTCCTGGAATGGGGGTCTAATATTTTGGTCAGGCCCTGTCTTTCTAGTATTAGGGTTTTGGTTCTTCCTGAAATTTGGATTTCTCCCAGTATTGCTTGGTTGACCATCCCAAGGGGGATTTTCTCTCGATTATTTCTACTCTATCTCCAAGACTATCCATTCCTTTAATAATAGCATCTAATTTTTGTTCAAAGGCATAAGGTTCTTCTTTAAAATATGTCCTCCTTTCAGCTCTGCCTCTAGCTCATTTAGATATCAGGTTGGCTTCAACACTGACAGCTATACTTTGCATTTCCTCTAAGGTTCGAGGAGCTCTTTCCTTAAGTTGGTATGCCATATTAGAATCAAATCCATTAGGGATTTTGATGAAGGCCAAATCTGGAGGAGGTCTGAGATTTTGAGGAATAGCTTAGTAAACCACACTAGTTGGTTCGAAACGCGTCGACAAAGGTCTCTTTCATGTGATTTATGCCGAAGCTCTTCTTATAACTATGATGAATCACAGAAGCGTCAATTCTACAACAGCTTAGTAAATGTTATTGAATCTGGTACAATAATCTTGGACAGTTTATTGTGTACCCCTTTTTAGGTTTTCATATTCAGATAAAATGTGGAGAGGATCTTTCTTTTTTTCCCATCTGTTCAAGAAGGTCTGATAAAGAGCTTGTAGGTCATTGATACTGTTTGTAGGGAGGGCTCTAAACCATGTTCTAACATCTCCAGTCAAACTTTGAGCAAATATTCTCATTCTAACATCGTCAACATCAACCTCATATATTTCAAAATAGTCGGTCATTTTCTTGGTATGTTGTTGAGCTGTGTAAGTGCCAGTACCATCAAAAGGAGTGATTTTACTCTGATAGTCTTGGGGCATAGCCCCTGGATTGGCAGGTAAGTTCAGGGGAGTATATCGGTTTGCCATGGTTGCAGAAATAGATGTCACAACTGGAGGAGAAGGGATAACAATGGGAATGTGAGTTGTGGATGGAGGAGTGGAAGGGGTGGCTTGAGGTTGGGAAGTCTGAGGCACTGATGGTGAACTTGGAGAAGCTGTAGTAATCACAGAAAGGTTTGGTGTTCTTTCAGAGGTAAGCTCAGATTGAATGGAGTTATACAAATGTCTATCAAGGTGTGAAGTAACAACCTCAAGTTGCAAATTTTCGATGAATATTGGATGTTGAATTGTGTGGGTTAACCCAGATTCCGAAAAGGTCACAAATAAAGAGTTTTCAAAATACTCATCAAAAGGTTCGTCCTCAAGGTAGATCCACCTCACAGGACAAGATCTTGATCTGTATAGAGGCCCATAACTAGCAGAAATTTCTTGGCTCTCTTGTCTTCTAAGAATCCTAGGAATCAGATTAGGATTTTCAAACATGTGGTGGATTTGGATCAGGATTCAATCTGGTGTAATGAATCCCTTCTGAAGCCAGGTTTCTAGGTATATTTTTGGGTTTTTTTTTTTGTAAATGGGTTTGACAATAGAACTTTAACGGTTTCTTTAAAATACTTTAGATATGGGTTTGAACTTTCTTAAAGACTTATTTGCCAAGAGGAACTGATCAAGTATTTGAAACCAAATGTCCAATCTATAAACTAGACCGGAGATAGACTGAAGTAGCATTCATTTACTTCTGCAATTGCAAAGAAAAAGCATTTCAAAGGCTACCTGGCTAACTTTAGGCTCCGTCTGTAGCTTATAAAGTAAACAATAGTAACAAACAATTATTCAGGTCCCTAGCGGAGTCGCCACTATGTTATCACTCAAATTTTCCCAAAAGTTGTAAGAAAGGGAAAGGGATCCAAGGTAACCACAAACCACTCTTTTAGATACAGAATCTAGCCAATCTGTATCTAGAGAGGGCTCTCTCTTTAAGTTTTAGCTTTGTTTTGAAAGGTATTAGGCTAGTTATGAAGTTTGGGAGTTTTGTTTGAGTTTGGGTGGTGAGATTCGATAGAGCAGAGGGGTAAAACTGAGTAGTTCAGGCCGTTGAGCTAATGGAGTCAAAGTAGCTGGCTACAGCAAGGTTTCAACCTTCATAGACAAGGAAACAATCTCTATTTGGGCTGCGATCTACTTCAAAAGTTTGCAGCTAGGGAAGAGGTTCCTGCCTTAGCCCTCTCGGGCCACACAAATGATTTTCTAGGAGAGTTGTTCCTACAAAACCTTACTACAGCCCTAAACAAAGATACCATCATGAATTATATGCACAAAAAATACCCTTAACATGCCTATGATTTGCGGTTGGACTGTTACACTTAATTTTTTCACCATGACAAATGATAATCAAATTGGATCTCTTGACATCCATCCAAGTGTCATGAAGCACTCCTTTGCAAGTCAACAACTTATATACCTTGAACAAACTGTAAATTTTTGGAAACATTGTCCATAAACCCACTTTTAGTCACCTGTGCAGTTTCCTAGTCAGTTTCTGCACATACATAGTTATTGACATTGATCCCTGGACATATGTGTGCTCTATTTTCCACTAAAAAGTGTGCACTTGACTCAATAAAAAGTAAAAATAAAAAGTGAGATCTAGAAGCATTGTTGGGTGAATCATTCCCAACAGAAATCCTTGAACTCATGTTTATTCGAGCCTAACCTCATTTTTGATGCAGCTAATTCCCATTCTTCAAGGAGCCATCATCCCTCTTTTAGAGGATCTTATCCTTGGATTAAGGATCGCAAACTACTTCCTTTTGGCTTATTAATCAAGCCATTGGTGGGGGAGTTGAGGGAGGCTGCTGAGAGTAGTTTTATGCTAGATAAATTAGGTTGGAGAGCTTATCATTATTGGAGAGGATTGAGATCAATGGGAGGAGCTTCAAAACATCAAGGCACAAGTTTTGTAGCTCTTTTATGTTTTTGAAATTAATACAAACAAGTGTTTTTTGTCACCACATTTTTTTAATGGATCAATTGATAAATTTCATGGATGTTTTATGTTATTTATATTTTTCCATTGTAATGATGTTTGTTACTAGTCTCCTTGATCACTAGTTTGAATTATTGAATCATTTATTCTGCATATGCTTTTGATCCTTTGTTTTTTCCATGTGTGCAGGTCTAGATTCAAGCATGGAGGAGATGTACTAAAGCACAAAGGGGGATATTCATTAAGCATGTCATAATAAGGTATGAATTTCCTTTTCTCACCTTGTTAGCTTATGATTCAAGAAAAAATAGATTCAGGGAAGGAATTAACTCGATTGTTTGCTTGTTACT
The DNA here is from genome assembly GCA_000404065.3 of Pinus taeda. NCBI lineage: Eukaryota > Viridiplantae > Streptophyta > Pinopsida > Pinales > Pinaceae > Pinus > Pinus taeda. The sequence continues at coordinate 103,145 of APFE031652055.1, forward strand.
AGGTTTTGTTGGAAACCTAGGGATATTGCTTATGGCCACACTTACGATTAGTCTTCATAACAAATTTGCAACCATACTGGAGTCTAGGGATCATCATGTTCTCTTCCATCTCCTTGTTTTTTATTCTCAAACCTTTTTGATAGCTTTATTTGAGTATTGACAAGTTAATGATTTTTCAGATTTTGTGATTTGTTTGGATAATTTTTTAGTTTTTCTTTAAGTTTCTTGACCTGCATGGTTTTTTTTAGAAACAAAGCACCAATATGCATAGATTACCTTTAGCACCAGTGTGTATATACACTGTACTATACTATCTGCTTGCGCATACTCTAAGAATTTTTGAAAAAATCTCTTTTACTCTCATTAAAGTCTAAATGTTTGTTTTTGAAGATTTCATTACACTTGTCTATGCCTCTAGTCAGTCCCTGTGTATTTGATCAGGTGTTGTGATGGATTTTTATTGGGAAATTTTCATTTTCAAGGATTGGAAGGTGGGGTTTCTCAAGAATTAGTGTTTAGATGAGATGTGCTTATTGTGTTGCACTGAAAACAAAATTCATTTTTTTTCATTTTAATCAGAATTACACTTTAAGCGTTGATTTCATAACATTCATTCAAGAATTTTCATTTTAAGGATTTAATTGGGTGTTTTGAATTTTATTTCCTTTAGTCATTGCTCAAAGGTTTGTCTTATTTTCTTAACAATTTTTGCATGTTTTTCCTTTCATTTTTTACAAAACCATTTCCCCTTCGGTGGGGGGGGGGGGGGGCGGGGGAAAGTGGGGAGCACTGAATTGTGTTCAAGTGTTAATCGCATTGAGTGTTATTATTTTTTACCTTTGGAATTTTGACCCAATTTCCTTTACTTACACTTGATTGGTTCTTTAGTTGTATTCATGAAGAGAACTAGTATTGTTGTTCTTTCGCTGATTTGGAATCATCTTGTGTCTGTTTTGAAGTATTATCTTGCATAGATTACATTTGCTTGGTTATACTTCTAATTTCATGAATGGAAATTGTGCATAGATTACATTTGCATAATGTTCAAGAAAATTGTGCATAGATTACATTTGCATAATGTTCAAGAAAATTGTGCATAGATTACATTGCGTAGTTTGCAACTTAGAGTTTTGAATTTCATTGAAAAATTAGAAGTGGTACATTTTAGAGTTAATATTTTAAAGAAGAACCTCTTTACTTACTCTATCTAGAATTCATCAAGATGAAGAGATTACAAATTTCATATTTGATGCATTAGAGTTTTGAGTCAAGTCATAATACCATCAGTTTCACGTCCATGTACCCTTTGAGTAAACAACAACTTAATAACACAACGTTAAAAGAATTCATATAGAAGCTTTATTATTTTTAGGGCTATTTACACCTATAGTAGATTAGGTTGTATGGATTTGGAATAGGGAATTGAGAAAACTTTATAAATCTGCAGACAAACATTAGAATCTTGCGATAGCAAGAAAAATCTAGTTATTACAATTTTGCTTTGGGAAGCTCCCCTTACAAAGGAGTCAAGCATGAGATCATATCAGACCTAGTGAAGTGATTGTACCTGCTTCATGGGCTATGGTACAATGATTTACACGTATTACAAATGGTGCCAAGAGGTACTTGGGGTCACTTGAAAGTAAACCTCCAATTAACCATGTTGAGGAGATTTCAAGGGGATTGAGCTCTGCTACTCTTCCCTTACGTGTATGTCCGATATGCGATTGTTCCACCAAGGTGAATTATTTTAGTTGGTAACCTTAGAGACCATAATATTAGGCCTATTACTCGAGGTGACAGCAGAGGGAAGGTCTTGCTGAACCTGGAACATAGGTTGACTAGACTCACTTGGAATTTTTGGGGGGTAATCTTCACTCGATATGGCATAAGTGAAGTTACTTGCACCAAATTGTTTCATTAAGTAGGTTGTCAGTGTAACTGGTTCCATTCACTCTATAATTATTCACTTTTCACTTTGATCTTTGTGACATTGGATTTCATTACCAACTAGTGATTTTGCCATGAAAAATTTGTTTTCATGGTTTGACTCTTTAGATTTACTAGCGTGTGTCATATGTTTGTTTTTTTTATAAGACCTTAGGTGTGGATTGTGAATATTATTTAATTTTAATAATAAAATCTTGTTTGTATTCAATCAAATGGATACGAATTTAGAAGTTACCGACCAAGGAATTCCCATTAACGAGAATCCTAGTCATTTTTCCAATATTGGAAATGTCGGTCCTCCTTGTATAGCCACATTGTCACTTCCCGGATTCGCGATAGGTTTACCTGTATGGCTGTTCTCAACTTCTTTAATTCCAAATACTCCAATTGTGCCATATCAACCAAGTTTTTCACCTCAATTGAGTTCACCATATCAACATCACCAACCTATTGTTGACCCTGTACCTTCTTCATCCAACATGTCCTCGTCCCTTTATTCCTCTTCGCTTGGTAAAATCCTTGATGCTAGTAACCAAGTGACTAAGAAGAAGAAGAAAGGGAAGAAGAAGAAGAAGAAGCAAGATAAGAAAGTAGTCAACCAACCAACCATGGCTATAAGTATTGGTAATGTTGTAGAAACTTCCAGAGTGCATCATAAACCCAAATACACTTTCAATCTTTGTAAGGGTGATCATTTCCTTATCAATTGTCCTGGTATTCCTAAGGTTTTGGAATTATGGTCAAATAATTATCATGAACTTAATTTTGATCCATTAACCAATGGTTCTCAAACTCCAGAGAAAAAAGGTTATAGTTAGGTTTCCTTGTAGGTTATGCAAAGCGACTCATCATAGTCACCTTTTCCCTCACATGGATGAAGCCTCAAAATTGTTGGAAAAACTTACTATTTCCCAACAACAACTTCCAACTAATTACCGCAATATTTCTCCCCACCTATAGTCAGTTGACGAATTGATTGATCTAAATCCAAGTACAGTCAATCCCACTCTTCCATTGGAGAGTGAAACATGTATCACTCAAGTTGATGGACCATTTGTTGATCAAGTTGTCAAATCGATTCCATCTTTGGTTGATCCCGCTCTCCCTTTAGAGTGTGAACTTCATACCACCCAGGTTCTTCATGTTACCTCAGATTATTCTACACATGGGGGCATTTCATCTGTTTCTTTTGAACCTCATCCAAGTAATGAAGCTATTTCTATCGATTAGTGTACATTAACAGAACCTCGTCTTCCTTCTTCCACCCCTTTCCAAATCATTTTGAAGGCTTATGGTAACAATTTGTATCGCACAAATGTAGATGAAGGTGCTTCTGTTAGTATTTTATCCTCGACTGCTTAGCAAGCTTTGGGTTCCGCTTAGCTTGTCCCCGTTACACGTAATATGTTAGATTTTGACATAGTCGTTAGTGAACCTTTAGGGATCCTTCCTAAGTTACCTATTACTTTGGAAGGTAAAAATATCTGTATTGATCTTATCGTAGTCCAAGGCCCCTTGGATTTCAATTTCTCCTTAGGCAAGACTATGTCTCTGCCATGAAAACATTGTGACTATTGACCAACTTGTTGATATTGATTCAAATACTAGCCATCCAATATCCATTAATGTTCCTTATATGAAAGTGGTATTCACCCCACCGCAGGTTAATTATGTGGCCACTAGTCCCATGTTTCTAGTTACCGACGTAAGTGAGCCTCTCACTGTTTTCTCGATTTCTTATGACGTAGATCCGGTAATTGACATAGGGAACTTTATCGGGGAATTAGAAATGGATTTTCTTACCCCTTTTCATTCTCTTCACATGTATTATTTCCAAAGAGTTATCCTTCCTTATGATGAAGATCTATTGGAAGTCATGGTCGGGAAGCATCCCTTGGCATGTGTTTTTCCAAATGGAAGCCATGACCCAATTGAATAAGAGGATAGTTCTTTTCATGTGTCAACCTCATTAAAAAATGAAACAGGTTATATGAGGATGGTTCTTTTCTTGTGTCAACCTCATTAAAAAATGAAATAGGTTATATAAGGATGGTTCTTTTCCCGTGTCAACCTCATTAAAAAATGAAATAGGTCATATGGAGCATAGTTATTTTCCTACTTCAGGCTCGTTAAAAAATGAAACAACACCCTTGAGGATAGTTCTTTTACTTTGTCAACCTCATTAAAAAATGAAATAGGTCTCTTGAGGATATTTCTTTTACTATGTAAACCTCATTAAAAAATGAAACAAATCCTTATGAGGATAGTTATTTTACTGTGTCAACCTCATTATAAAATGAAACAGATCCTTATGAGGATAGTTCTTTTACTGTGTTAACCTCATAAAAAAATGAAATAGGTCATTGCGAGCATAATTCTTTTCCTGTGTCAAGCTCATTGAAAAATGAAAGAAATCCTCCCATATTTGAGTTGAGTCTTTAACTAGATCTTGTAAATGTTAAGTTGAGTCTTTCATCTAATCTCGTAAATAAGCCTTCATTACATCCACCTATTAGTAACCTATAGTCTACTTAGGTGAATGAAATGAATTTAGTGGGGCATGTGCCCTTGTAGTCATTATGCTGGAGGCATTAAAACTTATGTCAAGTATAATTTTCTTTGTTTCAAGCTTGTGTAAAAATGAAACCACTTTCAAGCACAATTTTCTCTGTTTCAAGCTTGTGTAAAAATGAAACCACCCTCAACTACAAATTTTCTTTGTCTCAAGCTTGTGTAAAAATGAAACCTATCTCGAGTCCATTTCAATTATTATTTTCAAGACTCATTAAACTCATGAAAATCCTGAGCTTCTTTTGCTATATTTTCATGCTCGTAAAACACACATGAAAATTCCAAGTTCTTTCTGTCTTTTCATGCTCGTTAATTAAATTGAGAGTTGGTAAGATGAGTATATTTTTATCACTTTTCCGAACTCGTTAAAAACTTAAGAAAAAGAGAAACAAGGAGTTCTCCTGATGCTATTTTCTAACTCTTGAAACATGAAAAGATCGTCGAGTACTTGATTGTTCGAACTTGTAAAAGTAAATGAACAATCGTCTATTCAGTATAAGTTAACCCCTTTTACGAACTGAACATTAATATTTATGAAAAATATATACGTTGACTAATTATGGTCAATAGAGTTCTCTCTTGCGTTATTTTACCCTTTTTCGAGCTTGAGGGACTCAATTTAAGAAAAAGGACACTGGGGAGTTTAATATGTTTTTCACATGGCTCCCTAAAACTGAAAAACATTGAGCTTTACTTTCTCCAGGCTCGTTAAAATTTACGTTGAAAGAACTGAACGATTTTTCTTTTTGTTTCTTTTCAAAATATTTAAATGTGAAAATGACATTGAGTTACCCCTTTACTGGACTCGTAAAATCTAAACAATATAGGACTCGTCAAGCATGCCGAGACCGAACCACTCCTTCTTAGGGTTAGTTAAAAATGCTTTGGAGGACTCATTCAAAGGATGAGATTGCAATACAAGCATATATTATCCTCCTCCAACTTATAAAAAATAAAGAGGTACTTGCCAGTAATGGTGGGGAAAATTGAGAAGAAAAGTTTGTTTCTTGTATTATAGGTGTTGGCTTAGTGGGTCCTGACCCAGGTTCAGAGTTAGTTGCACCAAAAAAATCCCCACACTACTTGCCCTTTTGGCATCAATCCATGGAGCATGGACTGAAGTCTCACCCGAAGCAATACGGGGGGATGTTGGAACCAAGCTTTCACACCCAAATATCAGCATGATGTTGTTTTATGCCCTAAATCCACCTTCACGCAGATCGATAAGCCTTTATGGCTTATCGATATAACTCCATTTAATCAGCCTCTAGACCTCCACGAAGGTCTACACCTATCTTTCATGGACCTTGAATAGACTATTCAATTACTCACGCACATCAAAGATTACTCTTAATCAAACAATTACTCAAATAGGCCTAAGTGTTCGATAACTTTAACATGTAACAAGATAATCTTCGCATAAACAATCAACATCAATCATGTTCATATAACAATATATCGTGGAAAGTCTCACATCAATACATCCTTATTTCATAAACCCATCACAACATAAAGCGCATTCATATAAACATAAGTAAAGAGATAAACACGGGTATTTCTGCAACAATCTTCTTTATTAATATTTTGTTCAGTTTACAAACTCAAAACTTCCTTGCGCACTCAGCTGCAGGGGTCTGCGCACTTCGCTACGACTCTACTCTAGGTGTCTGTGCACACAGCTGCAGAGCCTTTCCTCCTACTCTTATTTGCTAACTCTCTAGAATTCTTATATAGACAAAACTTCATTTATTTTTCCTTAGACATCCTAAGACACCTATTTATACAAATCCATGGTCCTTCCTTAGACATCCTAAGAAACACCTATTTATACAAATCCATGGTCCACAGACCATGGGTAGATCCTCAAAAAGCCGACTCAACTTACATAACGAAGGGTAAGACTCTTTATGATTATTTAACAAACTACGCACTCCGCGACCACAATTTGCAGAGACTTTACATCTTTATATAACAAAATTTTGGATTTTTCCCCAAAATTGACCCTAGGGGATGCCATCCCAACAGGCCCCCAACACAAAGATCATGACTCACCCTCGAGTCACTCGACTAGTGTGGAGATCTTATTGTGAAGATCCCCCACCTCCACTTGTGCAACTTCTACCTCAGCCACACTCTGCGTGGCTGCCTGGTTGATCTATTCCACCAGCTCCTCTATGGATGGTCCTGCACTGTCCTGCTTGATTTTTTGTTGCGTACTCTGAAAGTTTGCTAATTTCTCCTGAATATTTGCGAAGACGATGTAGGCCTCATCCAACTAGGGCCTCAATCTGGCATTAAGAACTACCTCTTTCTTTTGCGCTTCTTCCACCTATGTAAGCAGCTGCTTCATCTCCTATAGCTTGGCAAGGCGTTGTGTTGTAGAAACAGTGTGCGTCGTCACCCTCACCTCATCATATTGCTGCTAGAGCTCGCAAACTTCTATATTTAAGACCTGTAGGGTGGGATCTTCCTGCAAGGCCATGACTACCTCCATAGCCTGCTCAAATAACGAGGTGCAATCCACCACCATGACATCCACTGTCACGACTCCATCTTTCACATTGGCTTAGCATTGTTCCCTTACCTCTAACGGGGTGGAAGGATGTGACTTGAGCTCCAGTTCTGTTATCTTCAAGTTTAGCTCAAAATGGACTCTATCCACCTCTTCCTTGGCATCACGCATGCTCGTAGCAAGTTTTATAATATTTTCCTCCAATGGTGCATCCTCCGGGATATGCAGTTCTGGCACCGTTTTGCACGCTTCTACCACTGCGACCGCCAGGTGGGTGCTTTGTGCCTGAATTGTTTCCTTTGCCTTTAGCGCATCTGTCTTTTTGATGAACATCTGCTCATTTTTCACTCTATATTTGCTTATGAGGCTTAGTGCGCGCTGCTCCTAGGCTCTGAACTCTGCTGTCACACTTGCTTGCAGCGTGTGAAGATACTCATTGGGGAGCGTAGCTAGGTTGAGGCTGATGTTCTTCAAAGAAATCATGATGACCTTGTCATCAGCTGTCTCCATGCTCAAGGATCCATCTGGCAGCGCGAATGCTCGAAGATCCAATGATCGAACCATCTCTGCTGCCTTAGTGGTCCCCAGTGCCAAACTCGTTAAGGAAGCACTGATTTTCCCTACGCCTACTTGGATCCTACTTGTCTGAATCTGTAGCTCACATAGATCCTTTTGAATAGTACTCAGCACCTACTGGTGCTACTACTCGAACTTGTGGAATAGTTTTGCCGTGGTATCATCCACCTTGTCGCCTATTTTGTCTAGGTCGTCGTCTGCCAGAGTAATTAGATCCAGCAACGACTTTGTCACTTTTTATTTCTTTTGCGACCCTTCCTTTCCTTCTTCCATGTACATTTTAATCAGAAGGGAGTTCTCTGCGCCTCCTAACCACCACCACGTTGCTCTGACTACTCCTCTTCCTCTGTTTGGGGCAAAGGAGACTTACCACTATGCTTGGAGCCGCACTCTTCTTGTTCGGTTTGCTTCTTCGCAGCAAGCTCCACTTCTACTCGGGCCTTCTCCTCTGCCTCTTTTCACCGCTTCTACCCAGGCCTTCTCCTCAGGCCTCTTTTCTCCGCTTCTTAGCTAGCTGCAGGACCTTCTACTTTGTTGCTTCCTTCTTCTTCTTTTTTGTGGATTTACTGGTGCCCGTAGTCAGATCAGATGGATTATGCCAATCTATCGGCCAATTCTTGATGATCGCTTGAAAAGAATCTTATGTAGCGAGGTAAGGTAGGTCAAACGATTTTTGCTACGGATCCTTTCGCGCCTGGATATATATGCGGTGGAAGTCAGCTTTAAACTCCGCGTACTTTGAAAGCTTCTCAAACATGGTTGGTGACAACTATGGCTTTTGGTTGATAGCCATGTGAATGCTCACCTCCATCACCACCCAGAAGACTTTGGTCTTTGTGACACATGTGACATCCTTTGTTTCTTAGAGGGATGTAAACTATGTAGCCTTCGACAAATCCTTCTCCAGGAGAGGAAACTGACTGTCCTCCGGTAGATCCAAAGTGACGAGCACAATGGAGAGAAATAACCACAAATAGTGGAATGTTTTACTCTCGTCTCGTGCTTATCGACAGTTCACAAGGAACTTGCTACAAAGGTAGCGTGACTAATTGAACTACACGCCCTCCGCGCACTGTGCAACTAGTGAAATAACTGACACCAGAGCCTTGTCCACGTGACATTTTCTCATGATTTTTATAGCAAGGATCTGCGTAGCAATTTTTTCCGTGGGGTCCGTGATTGAGGTAATGGATTACCCACGTATCTTCTTCACAAAATTGAATTTTTGCTTCATTTTCTCTGTGAGGTCGCGCTCGCTCGCCTTTCCAACAAACTCCTTGGCCGGATTCAATCATGAGTGCACCAACAACATGATTTGATGGATCAGCATATCGGTGATAGGGATCAACGCGCTCAACCATAAGCACCCGTCATGTACCAAGGTCAAAAACTGCTTGATAAAAATAAGGTTGATGTTGGAGAGGTGGTAGTGGGGTACCCACAACAGCTTCATCAACCCTGACTGATTCACTCTGCGAATCCACTTCACAGGCTGCAGCGCGGTGACACCTGATTCATTGTAAAACACCCTCTTCATATAGTTCTATATTGCCAACTCGGGGAACCTCTCGTGGTCTGCAAAATCCCAATCTTCTAGCTTGATATGGGGAATTCGCGCCAAGCGCGGACCTTCAAAAGTGGTGTTCTCCAGTAACAGGGGTGTATTGAGGAGGAACTTTCCTACATCTAGGTCCTTAGGAACCTTCAATTTTCCCTTGTGCAGAGGGATATAATCTAGAAGCTTGGATATAGGATCCACCCCCTTGATGTCTATGCTCTCCGAGCCCTCTTCGGCCTCTAAATCCACCACTTTACCCTTATCCTTTGCAGATGGTTTGTCTTTATTTTGGGGCTGTGTAGTAGCATGCTTTCTCGATGACTTGCACATTGGCATGGGCTTCTTCTACTTGTCCTTCTTAGGTTTGGGGACTTCTCTCATTGGTGTGGGTTTCAGCCCAGGCGTCGTAGGCATAACAGCTAGAGGCTCCCTGCTCATTACCTTTGGAGAAACTCCCTCAGAGGCGAAAACTCCTCCAGTACTAATAATCTCTCCTAGTTTGGACATTGTGCAAAGAATAAATCGCTGGGTATCGTCGGGTAAATTATCAAATACAGAACTCATGACTAAATCAATGAACACTTAAGGGTTCATAAACAATCGACAACTCAAAACAAAAATTCTAAGGATGCAAAGTGTTTTTCGCCGGATGGCCACGCGTAATTTATAGGTGAATTAGAATTCAAATTTAACTGTTCCCCCCAAAATTTGTCCATAAATGTTGAATTGGCAGTAGATTTCCAAAGATTTCTCTCTTAAATTCAACCTTAAATGTCGCTCCCCTGCTCCTCTTAATCCTCTACTCACTGTCAAATCATGAACAGTGACTATAACGATCACTTTTTGGCTGTGCTGCGTGGTCTCTCCCTGATAGTGCAACTCCCTTCACGCTTCTTCTGGTACTGTGACATCATCCTTTTTCGCACAACCCCCCTGTCGCGTAGCTCTACAAATGGCAGTGTAGTTTATAGTCCCACACCTCCTTACAACTACCTAAAGTGCTAAGACTGTGCTACCATCATGTATTCATTGAGCCATATCCTTGGTCTATGGCTTCAATCGGATTCAATTTACCCTTCCCGGAAATGGGTCTCCATTCAACTTCACGAGTTAAACTACTCCACCATCTATAATTTCTCTGATAACATATGGCCCCAGCTAGTGCATCTGAAATTTTCCTAGAAACTTATCAAACTTATTGTCATATAATAAAACCAAATCATTTACCTTGAAGGTGTGCAATTTTATGTGTTGATCGTGCCAATCTTTTTCATGTTCCTTTTGAACCTGCTGATGGAATCCAACCAAAAGCATATCTTCGTCGAGCTCTGTTAGCTGCACGAGAATTTCTTCTAAGGCTCCACGGTCCGCCATTCCTATGAAAGCCATGATGCATAGACTAGGCACGATATACTCCATAGGCATGACAACTTCCATGCCATAGACCAACCTAAAAGGTGTCTGACCAGTGAGCTTTTTACAAGTAGTTCTGTAAGCCCATAACACTGTTGGTATGCACACATCCCAATCATTCCAATGTGCATTGCAAAGCTTCGTTAGTGCATTCACCAATATCTTATTAAAAGCCTCAATTGTACCATTGGCCTAAGAATGATAATGTGTACTCCTCTAATGATAAACCTGGAACTCTTCTGCCAGCACACTGATCGTTTCATTGAGAAAATGCATACCATGATCACTCATTAGTACCTTTGGGAAACCAAACCTGGTCAACACATATTCGAATAGAAATTTTTCTATTGTTTCCCCTAAACAGTCCTTCACAGGATGTGCCTCTCCCCATCTATTTCAATATTCGGTCATGGTAATGATATACCACACACCTGTTTTCTTGCCTGGAGGCTAAATCGGTCCTACAAAATCAATTTCCCATTTCTCAATTGGCTGCAATGACACCTACGGATTCAAAGGAAACTCATACCTCTATGATGGCCTGCCCGTTCTCTGACATGCATTGCATGCCCTACAATAGGCTTTAGAATCCTTATGCAACATTGGCCACCACAACCCAGCGCGCAAAATCTTCTGCACTATTTCTTTTCCTGCATTATTCCCTCCCGCAGCTCCTCCATGAGCTTTAGCAAGGATACTGTTTCATTCAAAATCATGCACATAATGTCAAAGTATCTCATTCAATCCCATTTTATATAAATGGCTTGCAATCACAGAGAAATATGATACGCGCACCACCAATTCTTTCTTTTGCTGACGGGTGTATCCTTCTGGAGCCGTTCCTATGGTCAAGAAATGGATAATATCTATGAAGTGATTATCCGCTACATGCACCATGAAGAGATGTGTGTCAGGCATCGCTTCCTCCAAATTTGTAGGCTCTTCTCCTGTTTCAATGCGTGATAGATGGTCTGGTCCCTCGTTCAATCTTCCTAGCTTCATAATTACTTCAAAATCATATTCTTGAAACAACAACAACCATATGTATATTCCCCCCCCCCCCCCCAACACAAGCTTATTAACTAGATATTTTAATGCAGAATGGTCTGTGTACATCTTGAAATGTTTGCCTAGCAGGTAATGTCTAAACTTTTGGAGTGGGTACACCATAGCCAAGCCTTCATGCACTATCGTCGAATAATTCTTTTCAACCTTAGACAACTTCTTGCTCGCAAATGCTATAGGGTGATCCATCTCTCCTTCACCAACCTCTGTCAACACTATCTCCAATGTAATACACAAGGCACCCATATGCACATGGAATTCCTTCATCCAATCTGGGAAGACTAGGATTGGTGTGGTGACCATTTTCTCCTTTAGTACATCGAGGTTTTGTTGACATTCTTCATCCCAATAGAATGTAGCATCCTTCTTCAATATCTTTCCATAGGTGCGGTAATCTGAGCATAACTTTTGATAAACTTCCAATAGTACCCTATGTGGCCCAGTGTTGCACGTAACTATTTAACACTTCTTGGTGCCTCCAAATTAATTATGACAATGATCTTAGCAGGGTCCACCATTAATCCTTGTTTTCACACCACATGACCCATCAAGATTTTGAAAGAGACGCAGAACAAGCATTTCTTCAGGTTTAGCACAATCTAATACCTTTGGCATGTATCCAACATCAAGCGCAAACTGGAAACGTGACACTTTACTAGCCCAAACACTGTCCAATTATCAAAATATACTTCCAAGAACTTGTGAATAAATTCTTTGAACATTGCGATGACTACGTGGAAGATCACTGGTGCATTCTTAAGTCCAAAAGGCATCACTGAGTACTGGAAAAATCCCAATTCCATCGCGAAGGTGGTCTTACTCTTGTCCTCTGGCGCAATCTTAATCTAATGGTAACCAGAGAACCCATCAGTGAATGAGTAGGCCTCCTTCCCTCCAACATTATCTAGTACTTCATTTGTGAACGAAGTTGGAAAAGGATCATGAACACAAGCATCGTTAAACTTCCTGAGATATACACAAATACTTATTTCATCCTTTTGCTTCTTTTCTTGAATGACCATTGGACTCACCCAATCAGGTTCCTCCATTGGTTCAATAATACCTGTTGCAAGCATCTTGTCCAACTCCAAGTGGACCTTTTCCTTGTATTTGGGATTAAGGTAATATGGTCTTTGCTTAACAGGGTTAGCGTCCAGTTTCAAAGTTATTTTCATTACACCGAGGTTTCCTATGATACTTTTCAGGTCTGAAAATTTTGTAGGGAACAAATCTTGATACTCACGGAGAAAATTAGTGACCTTATCTACTATGGCATCATCCCAATAATCTCCGATCTTTGCAAACTTCAGCTTTGCCTTTGTGCCAATGTTCACTTGTCTAGTCTTCAATGGTGCGGTGATATCTAGATTCTCTATCTACGGTCCTTCCACTTCGCGGTGGCCTTCTCCCTCTGGGATGTTAATATTCCTTGGATCTTCATCATCTCCTTCAGTGGTCACATTATAGCACTCCAACGCATGGCGTCGCTGGGTGCTCCAATCCGGTTGAATCAATTCCAAACGGTCCTAGGGTATTCTAAGTATTGTTGCCTTAACCTCCTGCAATGCTTCGTTGATGATTTCAAACCCATCCTCAAAGCTAAAGGTCATAAAAAATCCTTCTCTCAAGATGTCCCACTCCATGGTACCATGGCAGAGCTCTATTTCTAGGTAGCAATTCATAGGAATAATGTCCAAAGTGTGGCTGAAAATATGCACCCACTCTAGCTATGACTCCATTCCATAGACCTTAGTCCATTTTGCTAAATGATCTAGCAGATCATTTCTCCCATCGTATTTTTCAGTTAGCCAAACTTTCGAGCAACCAAACCACAATCTCATCATTCTTCTGTACTCGTTCCATTCATCAATACTATCCTTATGTGTACCCCACCATCATGCAGGTGTAGCACACAACACCACATCCAACACTTGGAAGTGATGCTTCTCAGGCACTTCCCTTTCAAATGCATCCAGGAATATATCTACATTTGTTAGACAACCATAATAAGGTAAACTTATTACCTTGGATGATACACAACACAACAATTTAGTCATGATATTATAGTGCAGCGTAGATACTTCATGCATCCTGTTCATCCAATGTTCTAATTCCTCATTAGAATATGATGTACAGAAACTTTCACGGTCCGATGCAATGTGTCCATCAGCTGTTGGATTAACCCAATATTGGTCTCGCGCTATTTTTTTATAGCTCTGGTCCAAATCATCATCACTTTCCTCATAGTCACGGACTAGTTCAGTATAGCGCAGTCCTTCTGCAGGGTCCAATGATACTACTACGCGGAGCGATTTCCTTTCAAACGACATCACCCGCTTCTTCAAATTGATTACTACATTCATGTCGATAGCCCAATCAATTCCCAGGACTGCAGGGTATGGATTGCTATCATCAACAATCTCTATCACCTCAAAATTGGCCAACGCGCTCACAACTTCTATATCTACAGTCACTCCATGCAATCTCACCATAGGGATAATCTACTATTGATTTTTCATTCTCAATTGAATTGGAGACCACTGCAGTGCATGTCTCCCCATTCTTTCCCATGTCTGCTTAGGAAAAACATTTTCATCTGACCCCAAATCTAAAATAACTTGATTCATCTCATAGTCTCCTATTTGTACGGTAAGCCTCATCTCACACCATTTTCTTGTCTTTTGTTTTCTTATCTTTCTTACTGCGTAGTGTCTCGTGGCAACCTCTTGTCTCAGGGCCATTGTCCCTCCCCCTGTAATATAATTCACAAAATCAAGATAGTGATCTTTATCATGCCCCTAGCTTTTACATTTTAGGCACCAAACTTCTTCGCACGCCTTCGGCCAAGCAACTTTTTCCTTCTTCAAGCTCTGCAGCTCCGAGCAGAGGTTTTGTAACTCTGCATGAATTTGTTGAACTCCCAAAGCGGCATCTTGAATAGGTTTTTCACACAATCTCATTACAGTTTCCAGGGCTTTTGCCTGGGTCCCTATCTTTTGCTGTGATAAAGCAACCCTTAGGTGGGGCAAAAGCAAGGCTACAAACCATTCACGTTGCTGACTATCCATGAGATTCATGTTAGCTTCGCGGATCTAGCACTTCAGTCTCTAATATATCTCCCATGGTGTTTCACCAGGCCTCATCATGATTTCCTTAAATCCAACGACTGATTGTGATTCAGACTTGGGCCTACTAAATTCTGTATTCAAATCAGTCTGAGTGTTCGCTAACGATGCCAATGGGTTATCGGTGCAGTACTTAATGTACCATGTCAATGCGTGATCTTGTAGAGAAGTAACCAACTGTTCCTTCTTTATATGATAATATGTAATATTCCGTGTCTTCCATATAGGCTTTGCAACGAACCAAAACTAATTCGGGTCCTCACTTCCCAAGCCCTTGAAAACATGAAACTTCATGGTATTCGACATATTGAATGGTGGCGGAGGTGGTGGGGGTGTGGGTGAAGGTGTATGTTGTGGAGGTGAAGGTGGAGGTGGGCAGATGAGGTATTCACAAAAAACCTTGCTTTATCAACTGTCCAGTAATTTGCGGTGAGGCTTATACCACTCCCTCGTTGTCACTCGAAGGAGGCTCTATTAATGGACTATATTCAAGACCCAATCTTTCTTTATTTCTAAATATTCTTCCACTTCACGTAGATCCAAACATCAAGGCAGTGGCATAACCCAATTTTCACACAAGAGTATTTTTATCCAAGTATTCAAAGATTTCAAATACCTACCTCACGGTCTTTTGAAAAAGCACCGCTCTGCTTCACTGTAGTTGACTGATGTATCGACCACAAATTCTGTCACAAATCTTCCTATGACTCGATCAAGCCAATGATCAACAACGCGCGTGATATTATCTTCAGAAGCTTCCAGCCTTTGCACTAGCTCTGGGTTCCACACTATTGGACCGTCAAGCCTCCACCTTCCTTGGCCGTCTGCCATTTTAGCGATCCACTCGTAGAGTTCGATCGAGAAGGTGGAAAATAATATTTAATGTATTTTTGTGTATAGATACCTATCCAACCACTGTTATTTTGTCAGGCATAGATTTATGTTCTCTTGCGCCGCGAATTAGTGGATATTTCTATGCAACCACTTCTCAATTTCTTTCTTTGTTGGATTCCAGTGATGTGACATCACACATCTCTTTATGAGGATCCCAGTCCCATTAATAGAACCATTTGTTGTCTTAGTGGTTCTTGACCCAGGTTTAGATTTAGTTGTGCCAAACAAATCCCTACACTACTGGCCCTTTCAGCATCAATCTATGGAGTGCGAACTGAAGTCTCACCCGAAGCAATATGGGAGGATGATGGAACCAAGTTTCTACACCCAGAGATCAACATGATGTCATTTTAGGCCCTAAATCTTTCTTTACACAGATCGATAAGCCTTTATGGCTTATCGATATAAATCCCTTTAATCAGCCTCTAGACCTCCATGAAGGTCTACGACTATCTTTTGTAAACCTTAAATAGGCTAATCAGCTACTTACGCGCATCAAATATTACTCTTAATCCAACAATTACTCAGATCGGCCTAGGTGTTTGATAACTTTAACATACAACAAGATAATCTTCACATAAACAATCAACATCAATTGCATTCATATAACAATATAAATTGTGTAAAATCGTGCATCAATACATCATTATTTCATAAACCCATCACAACATAAAGCACATTCATATAAACAAAAGTAAAGAGATAAACACAGGTATTTTTGCAACAATATTCTTTATTAATATTCTTTTTAGGTTACAGACTCAAACCTTCCTTGTGCACTTAGCTACAGGGGTCCCCGTACTCAGCTGTAGACTCTACTCTAGGCCTCTGCACACACAGCTGCAGAGCCTTTCCTCCTACTGTTCTCTGCCAACTCTTTAGACTTCTCCCATAGACAAAACTTCATTTTTTTTTTCCTTAGACATCCTAAGACACACTTATTTATACAAATCCATGGTCCGCATACCATGGGCAGATCCTCAAAAAGCCGACTCAACTTACATAAAGAATTGTAAAACTCTTTATGATTCTTTAACTAACTACGCGCTCTGCGACCACAATTTGTGAAGACTTTACATCTTTATACAACAAAACTTTGGCTTTTGCCCCAAAATTGACCCTAGGGGACCCCATCCCAACAACATGCAGTATGCCACTTTTGAACATAACACTTTGTCACATATCTGTTTAGGTTGGAGATCCATTTGTCTCAAAGTTAGTTGAACCTCATTGAAAGTCTTAAGTTGGTTTTGGGTATTACCGTTGAGACAAATGCTACCAAGTCATTTTTTCATTTCGCCAATATGTTCAAGAGAATAAACCTTAGTTAAATTTACCTTGCAATTTGTAGCCTTCAATCACGTCAACCATCCCAAAGTCAGTCCTTGCAAACTATTCTTCAAAACTTGACATTGAGTTTCGTGTCATAGGCCCTCCTACAATGGGTCACTTCGTATTGAGTTTAGTTCACTATCTAGGAAGTTTATCTAGAAAACATTTGTAGTACCTTGGAGCGTGCATGCCTTAATGGTAGGTTTCTCACCTTTGACAATAGGTTCTCATCATTGGAATTTGATCAAACAATTCTATGAGTGTTCGACGTCAGATCATCTTCTCACACTCTATAGATTGTACTGAGAGATTGAGGACCATTTCCATAAATGGTGGTTTTCTCGCACTTGTTAATGGTTCACATCATTGACCAGTAATCAAGTGGTTTCTACCATGTTCGATTTCAAGACATCTACTCACATGGTTAGATTCGTACTATGGATCAAGAAATGGAGGTCAAGATCCTGGATCTAGTTTCATGAATCTAAGCTGCGAGGAATTTCATATTCATGATTATACACAGAGTTTTATGTTTGATGGTTGTGCCCATCCTATATCTACTTTGACATGATGTATTTCCCTACTAATTCATCGAGTTATCTTTACTGTGAGTATGGGAATGCCTACCTCAGTGATGATTATTATATTGCATTATAATCCTTGATTGATCGTTGCAAGTTTCCAACCATGATATTTGATCCAATCATTGATATGATATAGTACTTCAATCCTCAAAATTTTCTGACTTTGCACTTTAGGGGCAATCTGTTACACTTAATTTCATCACCATGACAAAATATCATCAAATTGGATCTCTCACCATCCATCCAAGTGTCATGAAGCAAGTGAGATCTAGAAGCACTGTTGGGTGAATCATTCCCAACAGAAAGCCTTGAGCTCATGTTTATTCAAGCCTAACCTCATTTTTTATGGAGCTAATCGCCATTCTTCAAGGAGCCCTTATCCCTCTTTTAGTGGATCTCATCCTTGGACTAACAATCTAAAACTACTTCTTTTTCGCCTATTAATCAAGCCATAGGTGGGGGAGTTGAGGGAGGTTGCTGAGAGTAAGTTTATGCTGGATAAATTAGGTTGGAGAGCTTATCATTCATGGAGAGGATTAAGATCAACGGGAGGAGCTTCAATACATCAAGGCACAGGTTTTGTAGCTCTTTTATGTTTATGAAATTAATACAAACAAGCGTTTCTTCCCATTGCATTTTTTAATGGATTAATTGATAAGTTTCATGGATGGTTTATGTTATTTCTATATGTCCACTGGAACGATGTCTGTTACTAATCTCCTTGATCACTAGTTTGAATTATTGAATCATTTATGATGCATATGCCTTTGATCCTTTGTTGTTCCCATGTGTGAAGGTATATACTCAAGCATGGAGGAGCTGCACTAAAGCACAAAGGGGGATCTTCACCAAGCATGTCGTAATAAGGTATGAATTTCCTTTTCTCAGCTTATTATCTTACAATTCAAGAAAAGATAGATTTAGGGGAGGAATTAACTTGATTGTTTTCTTGTTACTAGTTTTGCTGGAAACCTAGGGAGATTGCTTGTGTCCACACTTGCGATTAGTCCTCATAACATGGAAATTCAAGGAGATTTACACTTCAAGACTGCCTTAAGCCATCCTTCTTTCCTCTTGCAATGTGGCTAAGAGCTATGGTTGTCCTTCTCTGAAATACACACCCAACACAAACCTTCAAACTTGTGCTTCTCTCCTTGACTTTCCACAAATCCACTCAGCTTCACATCTGCACTCTAAATTGCAGAGTTATCTCATGATGATAGATGCACATTGGATGTCCTAAACAACTTAGAGCTCCTGCAGTTCTACTCAGCCTCCAAGAACAATCAAGAAGGATTCCAACATTGCCTCCTTCTCCTTCATTTGGAGTCTGCTCTGAACTGCGACCCAAACAATGATATCCTTCACCTGAGATGAGCTTTTCTTTTGCTCAAGGATATGTCATATAACCTTGTACAATACCTATTTTTATATGCATCTCGAGGGCTCAATGAACCTACACTTGTGGGTTTACTTTAACACAAGCCAACCTGACTTTTCATGAGTAAACCCAACCACTACACATAAATATTAACATCTCCATTTCTACGTGCCAGATTTTGATGATTTTCATTACATTGGATTCGTCTCAATGTACTCTCTCATATCCATCCATCACATGTCCAATCTCATCATGGTTTCTTCCCAGACATTGATGGGTGTAAAACCCCAGGCTTGGGTTTCAAGCCTAGAAGGTCACTTGTAGAGCTCCTTCTGACAAACCCTTGATCCTCCAGGCTTGGAGTACCTCCCAAGCTACCAAAAATCAACAAAATCAACCTCCTTGAACTACACATTGTGCAGCAGCAAGGCTCAAGCACCCTCCTTGTCTCCTGGAAATACGCAATGCATACTTCCCACCTCTAAGGATTGTGTATTGCTTAGATGAATTTAAATAAGAATGAAAAAACTACAGATATAACCATAAATACAAAGATGTAGTAGAAATAACACTTCATTTCATTAATATCAAATATTGAAATATGCTTACAAACAGAATGGAAATAAGACTAGCTCGGGCAATGGTAGCTTATTGCTGAGAAGAGATGTGGCGGCTACATGCCTATGAAATATGTTAAAATGAGGCTCGAAGGCCTATTTATTATTGAGACACAATGGAAAACCCTAAACATCCAAAAACATAACCCTAGGAGATGATGCACCAAATTATGGGTCTTGTTTCAATAAATTGGTACAACAACTTCCCGGGGTTGTAACTTTGGCATACGATCTCTGTTTGATGGCACAATACCTCGTTAGAAATATCTATGTGAGGAATACAATTTGTTTGTGGCCAACATAGGTCCATAATCCATGTTGGCCCCTATTTTCATAAAAAACATCGTTTAGGGTCTCAAAACAACTCTAGAAGTTCAGGACCCGAAAAACGGCCAAAAATAGTGAATTGTGCTACAAATAAGGAAATTGAAAAACTAAAAGAGATAGTGATGGCGTCCTAGTGGAATAGGTAGGTGGCCACCAACATCCACCTAGATCAGTCCGGCCCCTTAGGAAGCAACGATCCCCATTGCATTGAGCGCCTCCATGAGATGGGGAAAATTCTCTTGAACTTAGTCCCTAGTGAGCCACTTACCTTGGTGGAAGAGTTGGTTAGCTTTGACAACTCGATATAGTTGGATATTCTGTTGGTGAGTTTTCCTGACCTGTGTGTCCATAATCCAATCAGTTGTGGCTTGTTCCATGCATTATGGGTTTAACTCTGTTGGTGTGATCTGTTTTGCAATGTCTGATGTGTCCAGTAATGGTATGAAGTATGGTCGAAGGCGGTCCACATTGAACACTACATGCAGGACAAGGAATGGGGGAATGTTAAGTGTTATCACCTAGATTGAATCTCAGGTTGAAGGAAGGTAATGCTAGGGTAACCACAAACCACATTTAGCCAAGTAGCTAGCCCTACTAGGCTAGGAGAGGGCTCTCTTCGTAAGGATCTCAGCCAAGATGACTGGATCATAAAAAGGATATTAGGCTAGGTATAGTAGCATAAGGTTTGATTGAATTTTTAAGGGGTTTTTCTAGATCAGGAGGAGCTGGATAGCTAGGGATAGGGAATTAGGTCAAAATTGCAGGGTGTTCAATGGGGCAAGGTAGGAATGGGGTTTAGCACTCTAGGACTTGATGGGTGAGGTGTTTTAAGACTGGTGAGAAGCTAGGAAGAGCATGTGATTACCATGGATAATTCCTAAATTTTAGAAAACATATAATGGTGAATATTTCCCCAAAGCAAAGCAGTGATGTTATGGATTCTGCTTATCAACTTGAAAAAATTCACTTAGAAGCTATGAAATGATTAATGAAGTACACAAAACATATTAACATATGATCACAAGAGAAGAAACTGAACTAAACTCCATACCACATGGATCCCAAAGAAATAGTTGCAATTTTTATTAATCTCCTGCTAAACTACTACAAAATGATATACAATCAAGGCATAAGCATCTAGCTGAGTCCAACCCTTTACAATGAGAAAGAAGAAGAAGATATAGGCATTGATTCAACCTCCTCCCCTCCTCAGGGGTCGAATCTCTAAGATGAGGAGCTAATCTAACCAACACTGAACAAGAAAACTGGAATCTAGCCATCCTAACAACTTGCCTCTAAAAGTGAGGAATCTGATTCATTTGTGCCCAAAATGACTTTTAATCTAATGAATCTACCCTCTACTACTAATTATCCATCATATTTACAAGAAAAGTCATCATTTACATCAGTAAAACATCCTCCATGAGAGAAAATTCAAGATCAAAATCAAAACACAGTGAAATGGCAATCCTATGCAAAATTTGTCCTACGCGCAATGCCATTAGGTCCAATGCGCAGCACCATTGGTCCAATGTGCAACACCACTTTCAGGTCCCTCTTGAAGGCCTTCTTCGCATCCAAATTGAGCTCATGATAGCTCATTGGAAAGATATTCAAGTATACTTTCCAAAAGACCTAGAATTTCTTCATTTGAAGCTCATTTGACCCCTCAAAAGTGGATTCTCCCAAGACTTTTTCTATGTGTCCAAAAAGTGGCAGAAAGGTCATTTTTAGGGTGTTTTTTGACTTTTTGGTGGACCAGTTCTACCCAAAAAAATTAGAAAATCCATATGGTGCATGTAATCATCACTTTGAATTAAAAAATGCAAGCCATTTATCCATTGGGTGCCCCTAGGAAAAGCGTAGTTCCAGTGGCACTACACAATGAGCCATATTTTTTGTGTGTGCAATTTCCAGAATTTGCAAAAAACAAAATATTCTCCAAAATTGACCAAAATTGGTGAGTAGCACCATCATCAAGCATCTTGATGAGCCAAGGAAGCTTCAATAAGCAACCTAAGCCTATCCTCCTCTTTTTTTCCCTTTAGAGCTCGCCTTAGCCTAGCTTTCATCTTTTTGACCCTCATGTTGCAAATTTTGTTTTGGGTCCTGTAATGGTAGGCCATGTGCATGATCATCTGGTTGTCCCTATTGGCCTTCTACAATAGATTCTCTAGGTGCAAATTGAATCTCTCAAGCCAAGTCTCTCTATCATGCTCAATTTCCTTCTTAATAGAGACAAAGTGACCGGTGCCTCCTTGTCACTTTGTCGTTTTACCTTGAGAAGTTCTAGCTACATGAGGACCTGCTTGTCACTCAACTGCTTGTTTTCTTGTTCCAAATATGTGATGACATACTTGGCTCTCTCCAAATTGTCCATCAACGTTTAGACTTGAGCTCCTTTTCATCATGAGCCTCTAAGTCAATTATTTCCATGCCATGATGAGTATAATGCTGCTTTGGCTCATCATGCTCTGTCAAATCAAAGTCTCTCTCTTTCTCCTCATCATCAAAACTTTCCTCTGGTATCTTTTCTTTCCCTTTGTGCAACTGCTACACCTGTACCTGCTGTGTTGAGGAAGGAAAAGCCCCTTCCACATCCTGTGGAGTTAGCATTTGCCTATGAGTTGATGAAGAAGGTAAAGTCCCTTCCACATCTTGTGGAGCAAACACTTGCCTATCAGCTGCAAAAAATCTCCTTGTGCCCCTCTGATATGTCATGTAAGTCTTGGGCACCTTGGTAGCTCTAGTCTCTTTGGCCTTCTCATCTGTCTTTACCTGAGCATTTCTAGAAGGTCCTCCTGATTCTTGGGACACTGGTGGGGGAATTTGAGGACCCCTGAAGATGTCATGAGTGATAAATGTCTCCCAAAGAGATGTTGAGGAGGCTAAGATGATGAAGCAAAATCATCTTTATCAGGGAATAATGATAGAGACTGCTCATCTGCTGAAGGTATGGCTTTTTCTGCACAAAATGGGCCATCTTCTCAATATTCCTAAACAAGAAATAAGGGAGGTTTAACATCCTCACCCTAGTAAAATGCATGAGAAGACGGATGTGATATGTGTACAGTCTGGAAAATCTACCCTCACAAGTGAAATATTTGATGATGATTTTCATCATGGGGACATACTTGTACACTCCAAGAAAAGGGATGAAGGGAATGAGTAAGAGTGATTTAGGATTGAGGGAATGGGAGATGACCTTGTGAGGTATTTTGGTAGGCTAGAAAATAAAGGGAAGGGTATGAATTATGAAAGTGAGGGAGAGGGGTTTAGGCCCTTTTTTGAAATATAACTTGTGGGATGAAGGATGAGGGGGTATAGAATGTTATGGAATGATGTAGGGAAGGGGTTTAGTGTTTTAATGATAGGTGGTGGGAGAAATAGATAGGATTAGGGTTTCTAGAATGTCATTGAGGGAGAAAATAGGGTTTCACATTTGTCATGGTAAATTCCTTCAAACACTTCAATTGCAACTTCAATGATGAGGTAGAGGGAGTGCACCTACTTTTTTGAGAGATGAGAGGGTTCTTTGGAAGTTTTTATGAAGTTTGGAGGCTTTTTGGTCTTTGCTACTCAACGCATAGTGCCAACTATAGATGCACAGTGCCACTTCTCAACATGCAGTGCAATGTAATTTTGCACTGCTGAAACCTCCCTACATGCAGTGCTCAGCTTGTACACGCAATGCTACTTCAATCCAACTTTTGATTGCCTTCCCGATGTCCAAATTGAGCGTGGGATAACTCTTTGGAAATATTGTCAAGTCTGCTTTCCATAAAATCTTTCATTTTTCAATTTGGAGCTCATTTTCCCTGTCAAAAGCTCAATCACCCAAGACTAGTCAAAATGTGCAGAATGAGGCTGCCAAAATGCAGAGTGTTGTTTTAGTAAACTTTTGGAGGTCTTCCTCAACTCTAAATTGAGCTCATGATAGCTAATTGGAAAGCTCTTTTTGTCTAGTTATCATTTGACCCATAACAAAAGTCATTTGGCCACTCTAGCTAGGAGAAAGCTTGATTTTCCCAAGGTCACTTCAGAAGTGCATCAATTATCCTGAGGCAAGTGATGTTTTGAACATTTCTCCCAAACCATGAGACCTGTGTAAAAAATGAAGGAGGTTGTTCTTCTTGGGTCTATGGTGGACACAAAACTCTCTCAAATTTGTCAAATTCATCTTTTCTTGCTCAGAAACATCATTTTAATAAAACCTATCCCGATGTGTGGAACAGGGGATTTGTAGAAATGAAGGGAAATGAAGGGGATGAGGGACTTCTAATTTCTTGAGAAAATTTCAGGAAGTATGGAAGGATGTTAGGAATTAGGGGAAAGTGGAATTGCAAGGATTGAGTGAGGGGAAGGGGACCAAAAGGGCAAAACAAAGGCCTAACCTAGAAAAGTGTCAAATTGTAGCAATAGGCTAGGGTTTGTGGGAAAATGATGAATTTGAGGGATATTAGAGATGGGAAGTGTTTAAGAAGATATATTAAGGATAGGGGAAGGTGTATGAGCATCAGGATACAAGTTTTTGTTGATGATCTGACCATCCAAGAAAAATTACCTTCAAAACCCTAGGAGAGGGAAATGAGCCTTACCTAAGCACAACTGTAGCACAAACAAGGTGTAAAATGACCCATTGGAACTTGAAATAATGATGAGAACTCTTTGAATGATGGTACACTCAGTCGAATGGTGACATGGGCCAATACTTGGAAAACTTAGGAAGGAGTGAAAACAATCCTATACCTAATACCTAGTGACCAAATTTTACTCGAAGACTCACTGAAATGAACAAAATTGACTTTGACACCCTATGACCACTTCGTAAGAGCATGTTTCATCACTGGTGGAAGGCTGCAAAGACTGACACTAACACTAAGCTCAAAATAATTGTCTCCCACAACCTTAGTAATGGTGTAAGGACCATATCGGAGTGGTCTGAGCTTTCGATGGGGTCTAGTAAGGAATTCTTTCTACAAATGCAACCAAAATTTGTCACCCACCTGAAACTTGTGTTTTACCTGATGCTGATCATGTCCCTGCTTGGACTTGAAATTTGACTTCTCCAGGATGTTTTGAACCTATTGGTGGATGTGTTGGATGAATTCAATAAATCTGGTCACTTATTAGCCTTAGGCAATACATGTTTGGAATATGTCTATGTAGTCGTGTGTGGCATGAAAACATCAATCAGACACAATGGTTGAAATCCTAATCCCACTTGAAAGGGATTGTGACCAGTCGAGCTATGGAGAGTTCTATTGTAACTATGTTGCACATATGGAAGACTCTCATCCCAGGTTTGAGGATGCTTGGAGTTGTACATGCGGACTATGTGTACTACGATCCTATTGATGACTTTCGTCTGGCCATCTGTTTGGGGATGGAAGGTAGTCGACTTGGTGAGGTCGGTGTCCAATAGTGTCGAAAGGCTTGACCAAAATGTGCTTAGGAGCTTGCTATCCCAATATGATATAATGGTCTACGAGATCCCAAAATCTACCCATACTCGTTCAAATAAGAGTTTGTCAGTGTCCTCTACCGTGATACTCTTCTTGCAGGCCACCAATATAGCCATCTTAGAAAATATATCCACGACTACAAGTACACAACCATTACCATATTTGGTAGAAGGGAGGCTAGACATATAGTCCATGGAGATGGATTCCCATGGCTGACTAGGAGTAGGTAGAGGAGTGTACATACCTTACTTCTTGATGGATGGCTTGGAGATGAAGTAGGAAGTGCAAGATATGATATATTTCCCAACATCCAGTCGGCGTTTGGGCCAATAGAAGTACTTTTGTAGTACAACCAGAGTTTTCTCCACCCCAAAGTGTCATGTGATCCGACTGTAGTGCGCTTCCCAAATTAGTTTGGTATGCTCGCTTGAAGGAACACAAATGTGGCCTAGGTAGCATAATAATGTGTCATGAAGGTGGAAATTAGAAACTTTCTTCACATCTACTTCCATCCGGTATGTGGAAGAGAACTCTGGATCATTTTTGTATAGTTGCAACCATCTAAAGGTCTTATGATCACAAGAGTTGAGAACAATAATCAGTGCTGCAACTGGGGGCCGACTGAGGCAATCTGCAACATGGTATTGCTACCATTTTTGTATTTAATGTTCTAGTGGAATTGTTGTAGATATGTAGACCATTTCTGATGGTGATCGTTCTACAACTTCCCCTGTGTTTGTATAAACCAAAGAGGTTGGTGATCAATGTGGATGACTGTCTCCTTCCCCAGAATGTAGTGCTTCCACTGTCGGCAAGCCTGCATGATGGAATACATTTCTTTATCATAGGTGGGGTACTTCCGAATTATATCAAAAAGTATCTCACTATGATAGGCCACTAGATGCCGATGCTAGGTGCAGACTACACCAATAACATAGTGTGAGGTGGTCGCCTCCTTTTCAAATGGCTGCTGTAAGTCTGGTAGTGTGAGTATCGATGCAAAGCAGAGGTGACGCTTCAACTCAACGAACACCTTCTGTTGGGACTCGGACTAAGAAAACTTTTCTTTCACCCCGCTCTTAGTAATCTGACTCAAAGGCCAAGTGATATGGGAGAATCCCAACACGAACCTCCGATAAAAATTTGCAAGCCCTAAAAGGTTGCAAAGCTCCGTTACAGTGGTCGGGGCTAGCCAATCTTGAATGACTTGGATCTTGGCCAGGTCCACATGCATGCCACGCTCATCTATGATGTACCCCAAGTATTGGACCTGGCTCATGCCAAAGGTGCATTTCTCCAAGTTGGCACATAGTTTGTGCTGCCGAAGGGTTTGAAGGACCTACCGAATGTGTTTCAAGTGTTCTTCCCAACTAGACTTTTTGAAGATGAGGATATCATCCAGATAAATCACCATGAACAAGTTGGTGAAGGGCCGCAAGATGTCATCCATTAGCCTTATAAAAGTAGCAGGTGCATTTTTCAACCTCAAGGGCATAACCAACCATTCAAAAAGGCCTTCCTTGGATTTAAAGGCAATATTCCGGACATATGTGGGCTCTATTAGACCCTGGTGATAACCAGACTTCAGATTGATCTTGTTGAAATACTTGGCCCCCCTTGAGTTTGTCCAACAGGTCATCAATCCATGGGATTAGATCCCTATTCCTAACAATGATTTTGTTTAATGCCCGATAATCAATGCATAGCCTCGAGGTTTTGTCCTTCTTCTATACCAGTATAATCAGGCTCCCACAAGGCAAGGAACTTGGTCAGATGTACCCTTTTTACAACAACTCCCAGATTTTCTACTTGATCTCTTCATTCTCCAGAATGGAGCGATGATGTATCGGTTTGTTGGGAAGAGGTGCTCCGAGATTCAGATCGATTGAATGCTTAATTTGAAAATGCAAGGGTACCCCTGTGGGTGAGGAGAAGATGTCCCTGTATTCTTCCATGACTGCATCCACCTACTTCTGCTGCTTGGAGGAACCCTTCCTGGGGGCCATGGATGTGGCTACGACCTTCCCCTTACTTTGAGAGAAAATAAGAAAGAAAACAAATTTCCCAGTTTGGGAGATGACCTTACTGCATTGCTTAGCAGAGATCAAAGAGATGAAGGTAAGTTGGGCCACCTCCATTATTTTGTATAACTTAGCACCCAAATAAATAATAATAGAGTGAGTTCTAGATTCATATACAACATGCTGCTTCCATAAGTATGGTTGTCCTAATAATACATCACAAAATTAGACAGGAGCAATATCACATAGTACCTCATCCATGAAGGGCTTGATGTGTAGGGAAGGCGACACTATTGGCTGACGCATAGACCTCATCCTTGGTGAAGCCACTCGATGGTGTACGACTACAAATGTTGTGTAGTTGGTAGGCCCAGACGCTTCACAACCTCTGTTGAAATGAGGTTGTTTTGTTTCCCACTATCGACAATGAACATCAACGGAGAACCCTTCACCCACATCTGAGAGTGGAATAGGCACTCCCCCTCTTCTAGATATCCAAGGAAAATATTTTTTCATTCCCCTTGTTGGGTTATGACTCAGATTCGGAACATGCATTACACTAAGAAGCCTTCAGCTCAGCCATCAGTGACTGATTGACCCGACACTCATTGGTGTTGTGAGTGGATCTCTTATGGAACTCACAGTACTTTCTCATGTCCTTCTTTGTCTTCGTGGTGTTGTTATTTTCTTGCGGCTTATCCTAGATCACCCCGCCTTGGCTTTTCCCTTTGCTCTGCGGTATGGGGGCACATTTACCTTGCTTTGGATTCACAGATCCAAAGTATCATTTTTTCTATTTAATCTTCTACTGAATCTTGATAGTTTATCGGTATGCTGTGCCAAGCGAGGAGATGTCCAGGAAATCCATCTCATCCTAGATGTGCCTGTGTAGGCAGTCGCGGTGCTTGAGTATCAAATGTTTCTCAAAATCCTTGATACCCTACTTCATGAAAAGGGTATGAAAAAAATTGCTAAACTTTGGCATGTCTTCATCCCTTCCCTATCGTAGTGTGGTCCACTTTATGTATTTATCCTCATAGCTCCCAATAGGGTAGTATTGATCCTTGATGGTATCCTAGAATGAATCCTAAGTGGGTGTGACCGAAAATAGTGAGGGCGTACTTTCATCCCTTTACTCGCAGTAGGTTTCCCACGAGTCCTTGAAGTGGGGAGCGACTTTGAGAATAGAATAAGTAACCTTTTCCTCCCTGGAAAAATCAAGAACAAAAAAATATCCTTCTAGCAAATTTGACCATTTATCTATGGTTTCCACATCTATTTGACCCTCAAATATGGGAATGTCAAAGTTAAATTGTACCTTAAAGGGTGTGGCGCTTCCAGAGTAGCTTCTGGAAGTAGATGCGTCGCCCTTGGGTAGCCGCTAAAGGATCTGGTCAAAGTTGTCCATCATCACGTTCCATTGTCGCTCGAGGGCCTCTTCGAGCAATATTTGTAGAAATTTCACCTGTAGATCAAACTGATATATGCAATGTACTAAAGCATAATAGTTGATCTAGTTCTAGAAAACATTAAGCGGAAGCATAATCAAATTCATGAGCAAGATCAAGCATAAACAGATATAACTAAGTAAGATAAATAATCAACCATAACACAATATATATCACTGGGGAAAGCACCAGCCTAAAACCCCATCTCTATATTATCAATCAAGTGGAAATCCTTAACAACATACAAAAAGAATCAACTCAAAAGCTATCCTGCTCTCTATGTACTCTGATGATGTAGTTCATGGACTATCTAGGCCTGAATATATAGGCTCCACAAGTCCTCCAAGCCCCTATTTCCTTGTGCAGTTTTGATTGGGGTCCAATTACAGAACATGTGTGAATTAGCCCAAATCATACCTGTTGTCACCTCAGGTCCAACTACGCAGTACTAGAAGGAATAATATTCCTTCCTCATGCAAGGAATATCCACTAGGAATATCCTAGCATCTGATAGTACACTGTCCCTCATCTGATCTCAACTAGGTCTCTATCTAAATTGCCATGCATCAGTTATCCAGGAGAGAATACTCAATTATTTGAAAAGAATAGTTGTCACATGCATACAAGCATCAATAAACTGTATCTCATTAATTTAGAAACTTGTTAAATCAATCTAACTAAACTTGACTAAGTTAAACTAAGTCAACTCATCCTCTCAATATAGAACTCATCCTTAATTCCTCAATAAATGGAGCAAATCAAGGACACATTCCGCAATCAGTGGAGAAATTATTGCATGTTCTCACAAAGACTTCAAGTTTGATTTTCCTTAACTAATTAACTCATGGAGAATTAATTAATTAATATTCAAACTACTGGTAAGACCAAATTCGAATTTTACTTCCTATTTTAGATCAGCGACTGTCTAAAAATAGGAATCCAACTTGAATTGCTAAAAATAGAACTTCTATTTTTAGCACTTCCATTTTTCATTCCCTGTTGCCCAATCAAGCACTGATGCACAAACTACTATTTTTAGTAGTGCTATTTTTAGCACTTCTATTTTTAGCAATTTCTTATTGCCAATTTTCAACGCTCCCTCTCAATTAGAAAGGCTTCCTCTTGAACCTAATCCTATACCTCTAGAGTGTTCTGCATGCAACACATCTACCAAGTGTGGTTTCTCCAACAACTCTTAGAACAAAAAAAACTCCCAACTAACCTCTATGTTGGGCTAGAAACATACTCTGATGTTGAAGCTCTACCTGTTGTTGACAAGTGCTCTCTCTCTGACCTCTGTGCTACTGAAACATCTCCATGCATCGCACCGTTGCACCCTTCTCTGTGCTACCCTACACTGTGCAACACACTTATGCCTCTTGCATTGCTGCATATTGCATGCTCTGCACTGTGCTAGGATTCCCTACACTATAGCTCTCTCTGCCGCTCCATCTGCATCTGTCTCTACCCAATCAGTCAGTTCCTGCTACTCCAAATCAGGGCTCTTGTAGCAAGTTCTCTGATCCGAATGGAAAATGGCATCAACCCATGGTACTCATCCACCCATATTATTCATTGACCCATGGAATTTACCCATGGTATTGTAAATGGCATCTGCCCGTGGTATTGTAAAATCCACCCATGGTATTCATTCACCCATGGAATAGACCCGTGGTATTGTAACTGAAAAATACTATAAGTAACAAGTCACATTTTGTAAAAGGACAGATGGTCCGCCACAATGTAGCCTTTACAGTTCAGAGGCACGTAGCCACCACATCTCTTCCCAAAGATAAGCTCCCATTGCCCTAGCTGGTTTATTTCCACTTTTGTTTGCAAGCATATTTCAGTATTTTACAGTCATGAAATGAATTATTATTTCTGCTACATATATGTCTCTATGCTTACCTTTGTATTTTGTTGCATTCATGTTTAAATCCAGATCAGTGGGTTTTAAAAAAAAGTTTCTTTGTGGTTTTGTTTATTGGGCATTCTCCTATTTTTATTCTGGCAATTCAAGTTTTCAAATCTTGGGGGCCTTTCCCCCAAGATCCATTAAAAGTTTTCAGATCTTGGGGGTCTCTCCTCCCAAGATCCATTTCAATCTTTTAGATATTGGGGGCCTCCTCCCAAGATTCGGATCAATGGTATCAGAGCAGGTTATGATTCCATGGGAATGAGGGTTTGATGCATATTTAAGTTTCAAATTTTGCAGCAATATTCAACAAACTTCAGGCATGTGCTACAACCTCCACAGAGCACTTTCTTGGGTCAAGCAGGAAGAATTTTTATTTTTACATTTTTTTTGCAAGATTTTTTTTTTGGCGGCAACTTTGCAGATCATATCTGAAACATTTGGTACAAAATTTACAAAAACAAATACCAGATCTGGATTCCTCTCCAAAAATCACCCAATTTCAAAAAAAAAAATGGGTCGAATCGGAGTTCGGATGTGGGAGATATCTTTGATTTAAAATAAGCTATTTTATCAGAATTTTTGTGACGACGGAACTGTTGCAGTGCGAATCTGAGATCTCAGTGTCCAGATAAGGATTTCCAACTCATGGGAAGATGCAAAATGATCATTCTGCTTCCAAAAATAAGTTATAATAAATATTCTGAGCTATATTGGCCAAGTTATGTCCATTTTAATTCTGGAGTAGCATTCGGAGTGGGTTCCCATTGGAGACGTGCCGTCCCACCCCACTTTAGTAGGCACCTGCTTCACATTCATCAATTTCAACATAGCAGTATTCGCATTGGGTTATTTGGAGACGTGCCCTCCTACCCCAGGCTATGTAGGCACCTGTTACTTCATCAACAACCAACATCATAGTTATGGGTCAATCGCATAAAATCCACTTCATCGAAGTCCATTTGCTAAGCCGCACACTGTCAGAATCATAGTTGGACACAAGCATTACAGGGTATCTCTATCCTCGGATCTTCGTTCATCATGGTTATGGGTTAATCACATAAAACCCTTATCTTCAGTGGCTCTTCATATTCAACAAAGGCTTCACAGGAGCGAACTTTACGCATTGGGGCCATTGCTTCTTAAGGAGGGAGGAATGATCCAAATGGAAAATGGCATCAACCCATGGTACTCATCCACCCATATTATTCATCGACCCATGGAATTTACCCATGGTATTGTAAATGGCATCTGCCCGTGGTATTGTAAAATCCACCCATGGTATTCATTCACCCATGGAATAGACCCGTGGTATTGTAACTGAAAAATACTATAAGTAACAAGTCATATTTTGTAAAAGGACAGATGGTCCACCACAATGTAGCCTTTACAGTTTAGAGGCACGTAGCCACCACATCTCTTCCTAGAGATAAGCTACCATCGCCCTAGCTGGTTTATTTCCACTTTTGTTTGCAAGCATATTTCAGTATTTTATAGTCATGAAATGAAGTATTATTTCTACTGCATATTTGTCTCTATGGTTACCTCTGTATTTTGTTGCATTCATGTTTAAATCCAGATCAGTTGGTTTTAATAAAAAGTTTCTTTGTGGTTTTGTTTATTGGGAATTTCCTATTTTTCTTCTGGCAATTCAAGTTTTCAGATCTTGGGGGCCTTTTCCCCAAGATCCATTAAAAGTATTCAGATCTTGGGGGTCTTTCCTCCCAAGATCCATTTCAATCTTTTAGATCTTGGGGGCCTCCTCCCAAGATCCAGATCAGTCTCATCCAAGAGGTTGGGTACCTCAAGGATCCTACCCCTCCTCCTTGGCACAATCACTCTACATCACCCCACCTCCTACTTGGAGGTATGGTTGCATGTGATCCCTCTTCCCACCTGGCTTGAAGTTTTCCCCTAATAGAGGTCTCTGCATGAGTAGATGTCTCTACTTGATCTCCACTCAGCTTCCCCTGTTGTGGCTACTCCACAACCTCCTGAAGCTACTGCACCAATCGTGGCTCCTCCACAATTGTCTGAGACTTCTTCTGGTGCTTCATGTTGAGAGGTAATATACTCTCCCTCTCAACCACCAAGTCTCCATCAGTTGCCTTGCTACTCAAGGCTTTGCATGAATCTTGAACCTCAAGAGCATACAATTTCTTAACCCGCGAACCAATCTACTTCACCTATATAGTGATGATGTATCCAAGGAAAACTTTTCCCTTACTAAAGACTACATCATAGCCTCTGTCTTCCAGCATCACGATTGACACCAAGTTTCTCTTCAATCCTGGTACATACTTGACATTGGTCAAGGTAAGGTGAGCTCCATGCTCCCTCAGAAAAATAACCTTGCCTACACCTGAGACACTATACTTTTCATCATTACCCATTGCTATGAGTATTTGGAGATCTTTCTCCTCCAAAGTACTGAACAAAATCTTATCACCGATCATGTGGAAATAAGATCCACTGTCAAAAAACCAACCACTTCCCACCATGGATGAAACCATGGATGCGAAGAGTGTGAAATCTAACTCGAATTGTGAAGCAAGTGCCTCACCTTCAGATCCTTACCCGGATCCATTTTTGGATATCCTCTGTGGAAAATTTGTAACAAAATGGCCCACCTCATGACAATGAAAGCATCACACTTTCGATTTGTTAACCTTCTTCCCACCATGGGAAGAACTGGATTCAGAAAGAGAAACCTTCTCCTTTCCCTTCTTCACCTTACTCGCTAAGGCACAGTTCTCTTCATCCTCCATGGATGAAGAACCGTCTTTGGTGCTCCGTCTAATCTCCTCCTGCATCAAATCTGACCATAGTCATTCCCAATATGGCAGTTTCTCTCTTCCATTAACCGAGTCCTGGTAGCTGTGACAACTCTTAGGAAGGCCAAGGAGTGCTAGAATCACCATGTCATCATTATATGTCATGACCCCTACACTTGCAAGATCATCCCTGCATGAGGTGAGCTTGTTCAGATACATAGAGATTGTGTCGCCACTTTCACACTTGATCTTTCAAATTTTGTCCTTCAATGCCAACTTCCTCTAATCACTGCTATTCTGATAAAGATCTTTCAATTTTTTGCACATCGAAAATGGAGTCTCCTTCCCATGGAGGCTCGAGACAATGTGATCTCGAACTACCTCTAA
Organism: Pinus taeda; assembly: GCA_000404065.3. Classification (NCBI taxonomy): domain Eukaryota; kingdom Viridiplantae; phylum Streptophyta; class Pinopsida; order Pinales; family Pinaceae; genus Pinus; species Pinus taeda. The sequence continues at coordinate 137,060 of APFE031652055.1, forward strand.
GAGGATTCTCCTAGCTCTAGCCACACACTTCTTCCATTCTGCCAGTTGATTATCATTTATTGACTTCTAGACTTCTTGATCAATGAAGTACTTAAGGAAGTTATCTTCTAGTACTACCTCCATGTGATCCTTCCAAGCTATGTAGTTTGAGCTGCCATCAAGAGCATACTCAAGCCTCAAACCATAGAACTCCATCGGCGAAATAGATGTGATAAGAACTTGAGATCTTTATCCCAAATAATAAACTTCAAATTTCTCTTGCTTGTACATTGTTCTTACTTGATCACCTGTGCTCCGATACCATGTAGAAATTTCACCTGTAGATCAAACTGATATATGTAATGTACTAAAACATAATACTTGATCTAGCTCTACAAAACATTAAGCAGAAGCATAATCGAATTCATGAGCATCAAGCATAAATAGTTATAAATTAGTAAGAGAAATAATCAACCATAACACAAGATATATCAATGCGGAAAGCACCAGCCTAAAACCCCATCTTTGTATTATCAATTAAGTGGAAATCCTCAACAACATACAAAAATAATCAGCTCAAAAGCTATCCTGCTCTCTCTGTACTCTGATGATGTAGCTCATGGACTATCTAGGCCTGCATATATAGGTTCCACAAATCCTCCAAGCCCCTATTTCCTTGTGTAGTTTTGATCGGGGTCCAATTACATAACATGTGTGAATTGGCCCAAATCATACCTGTTGTCACCTTAAGTTCAACTATGTAGTACTAGAAGGAATAATATTCCTTCCTCATGCAAGGAATATCCAATAGGAATATCCTAGCATCTGATAATACATTGTCCCTCATCTGATCTCAACTGGGTCTTTGTCTGAACTTCCATGCATCAATTATCCATGATAGAATACTCAGTTATCTGAAAATAACAGTTGTCACATGCAAGCAAGCATCAACAAACTGTATCTCATTAATTTAATAACTTGTTAAATTAATCTAACTGAACTTGACTAAGTTAAACTAAGTCAACTGATCCTCTCAATATAGAACTCATGCTTAATTCCTCAATCAGTGGAGAAAATCAAGGACACATTCCCCAATCAGTGGAGAAATTATTGCATGTTCTCACAAAGACTTCAAATTTGATTTTCCTTAACTAACTAACTCATGGAGAATTAATTGATTAATATTCAAACTGCTGGTTATATCAAATTCAAATTTTACTTCCTATTTTAGATCAAGGATTGTCTAAAAATAGGAATCCAACTTGAAATGCTAAAAATAGAACTTCTATTTTTAGCACTTCCATTTTTCATTCCCTGTTGCCCAATCCAGCACTGATGCCCAAACTGCTATTTTTAGCACTTCTATTTTTAGCAATTTCTTGTTGTGAATTTTCAACAATATTTTGATAGGATATCCGGCCCCCTCATCTTTCTTTTCTTCTGCCATGGGAGGCTGTCGAGATTTGTGAGGCTGGTCTTGCAAAGGTTCGCGCAGTTCAAGCCCTAACTCCTTATATCTCGACCTCATTGGGGACATGCAAAGAAAAACAAAGAAAGAGAAGACCGCTCTGGTACCACAGATCTGAATTTAAACAGGAATGCAAAAAATTACATATATAACCATAAATATAAATATGCAGTAGAAATAACACTTCATTTCATTAATATCAAATACTGAAATATGCTTACAAACATAATGGAAATAAGACTAGATCGGGTGATGGCAGCTTATCTCTAAGAAGAGATGTGGTGGCTACATGCCTATGAACTGTGTTACAATGAGGCTTAAAGCCCTAAACACCCAAAAACATAACCCTAGGAGATGAAGCGCCAAATTATGGGCCCCGTTTGGTTAAATTGGTACATCAATTTCTCGAGGTCGTAACTTTGGCATATGATCTCCTTTTGACATGCAGAATACCTCGTTAGAAATATATATCCAAGGATTACAACTTTCAAGTGGTCAACTTAGGTTCACACCCCATGTTGGTCCTGATTTTCCCCAAAAATGTCATTTAGGGCCTCAAAACGACTGTTGAAGTTTACGACCTAAAAAACTACCAAAAATAGTAAATTGTGCTACAAATAAGGAATCTGAAAAACTTAAAGAGACAATGGTGGGGGTCCAAGTGGAATAGGAAGGTGGTCACCAACACCCACTTGGATCCTTTCCCTTAGAAACTTCACAATATTACCTCTTAGCTAATCCCTTGTTGCACATTGTGCATGATCAATCATCAAGCTATCTCCCTGAGCCCCTGAAATGTGTAACTGTGAAATCCAATGATCAATATCCCTCCAAAGATGGGCATTGTGTAGTATCAGGGCTCAATACTAGCTCACTAACCTCCACAACTACATAGTTCATCCTCCTTTTGTGCACTGCGTAGTGTCAAGCCTCAAGCTTTCAACTTGCCTCCTTGAACTTTTCAACTATGCAATCCCTATGCTTCACTCTCTTAAATTTTTTGCACTGGGAAACTTCAAGCCTCAAGTCTTCCTCACTGAGCTCCTCAACTGCACATTCATCCTGCCCTGGCATCCATAATTGTACGCTGCATAATCTCAAGCCTTAGTCCTCCATCCTTGCCCCGAAACTGCACACTGCTAAATACTTGAGTCTTCCTCCCTATCTAGTACCCAGTCCTAGCTCAATCAATAATTTTCATGAAGCAAGTTAAAATAAGAGGTTTTTGGAGTGATATCATCTTGTCATGAGTTGATTCCACTTGCAAGAACTACATATTGACATGAAAAGATGATGCTTGGAGAGGAAGAGAAAAAAAAATCATATGAGAAGACACTTGTGAATATGACACCATAAAAAGGACAACAAGCGGAAGATGAAGGACTACTAGTTTATGACATAAAAACAAATACCAGAAACACATGAAGATTCCATACCATTCAACCCCTTGGAAGATGAATATAAAGAAAAAAGCAAATATTCATGAAGATAAAGTATTGAACATACCTCTCAAGAATATTGAAGACAAAGCACCAAGAGAAGCAACTTGGCATTGCCACTTCATCGTGGAGTCCATGTCATCATTGTCAATTTGTGACTTGTATCTGTGTGATCACAGTTTCATGTGTGTCTATGTGCCTTGCTACATTATTTGTGGATATAATGATGTAATTATCAAAAGGAGAGTACGGAATGTAATGTGTGGAAGTCCAAGAGTTATGTGTGGAATATGAAAATTCATATAGTCATATATGGACAAAAGAGTCTTTAGGAAAATGCCAAAGTCATATAAGTTCAAAGGTCACATTAGAAGTCAAAGATTCATGAGGGAAGCTCAAGAGTCATGGGGATATGAAAGGTCATTCCTCTTGTTATAAATACACCCTCATAACTCAAGCAAAGGGATTTCATAGGCTTAGCCTTTAGAGAGCTAGCCTTGGATTTCTAGCTTAGCGTTGTAGAGAATATCATTATTTGGAGAAGTAAGAAGTGACTTAATGTTCCACTATTGGAGCTAGTGGCTCACCATTATAACTATGTACTTGGATCTTTCACCTAATAACCAGAAACTCATTGAGCCATCACATTTTAATGAGTATGTCGTAAATGTTGTAAGACTATTCTTTGAATGTTTGTGATATATGTTGTTCTCATATGTAGTAAATAAATTAAACTATTTCGGTGGCTTTGGTGCTTAACTTTTATTTTCTTTAATATTCAATGTTTCTATATGAAATATTTAACTAGATAACTAACGAACCTTTCCTTTCTCTCATGTGTCTCTCTTAGCATGATACTATTACTTTCCTTCTATAGGCCCACTTTTATTTCTCCCTAGTGAGAGTCTCCATTTACACATTGGAGTTGGTGTTTCATAGTGTCGACTTACTTGCTGATTCCAAAGGTTATGTGCATACTCTCTTATGTGATTCATTGTAGCCAAGGAAAACCTTTGAGTTATGGTAGCTGAGTTGATACTCTAGATGGGACTCTTACTCCAAATGTTGTGAGGTATAATTAGGACTTCACGTTGGGGAGACCCCTTTGGTTGACAGATTTCCAGCACTGTCAACAAATGGTGCTAGAAGGAGGGCCAGATGACAAGTTGTGCCTGTTGAGTCTGTTTTGAATCTCTTATCTTAAATGACTCATCCCCAAATCATACTCCAGGGGTGTTTAAATAATAAATCCAATGGTAAAATTTCAGAGCTTGTTTATAACTTGTCTTAATTGAATTTTGATGGTGAGGATGAAATATCCATAGCCGAGCACATATATAATTTTCTTTATTTTTGTGAATTTTATGAAATTAATTTTGAAGATGATTCTCTTATAATTTTCTTCCTCACCCTTGAAGGTAGATTTAACTGATGGTGTCATAGCTTTCCATCTTATTCCATCCAATCATTTGACAAATTTCTCAAGGAGCTTCATCAAGCCTTTAATAGGTATGATTACCAAGAAGTTCTTTAAGGATTAATCAACTGAGAATGAAGCCTAGTGAATCAATTCATGATTTTTCTAATCGATTCCTTCACCTTTGTTATGAATTTCCTCAAGAAGATATGGATTTGGATTTATTTAAACAAAATTTTGAGCATTTGGTTTATATCTCTTTCATGGTGAGTATAAACCCCTTGACTATTTTGCTCTCCCAACTTTTCAAATGCATGAGACACCACTAATTTTAGAGGAGGAGCCTACCATTCCTTTCATTCCACATCCTCCTTTTTTTGTGCCTTGTGTTGAACCTATTAAAATAAGTAAATATGATAATCAAATTGTTGATCCATCTCTTCAAACTTCATCCATTTCCCACGATTCAGATTCAATGGAGGAAACCTTGGAATGGTTCATGGAACCTAGGGTGAAGACTAATCCTTCCATTTCTCAAGATGATGTCCATACTCTTAACCCTAATCTTTAATCTAGTTCCACTTAAATTATTGATTCTTCAAGGGACACATATCATCCTCTATCAACTATGTTATAGGCCATTTTTTCACATCTGACAAGTGAGCCTCATAATGGGATCAATCAACATCATATTCCCCCTTGTCACCATCTTGCATAAATCCCTAAGCATGTACCTTTCATTTCCCATAATTTCATCCCTAAACTGCAACATTTGAGCCACATTAAGAACCAACGCTCCCTATAAGCCTACTGGGGTGCGTTAACCAGTAGGTTTCTCCCCTTTGCACCTACGTTGGTTCTAGAAATTCATGATAATGATAAGGATTCTAGAAGCTTCCCCTTTTAAGAGTTTTGTGAAGTTATTGCAACTACTTACCTTGGATAAAACATTCAGATCCTATCCTTCCCTCCTTTGGAGTTTTCTTCACTTATCCTCTGATCCTATCCTTCCATCAAAGGTGGATCTCTTACTCTAGATTGGTAATTAGATAAGAACTCCCAAGTTACCCTACTCCTCTATATATTCCCAGCCTTCTATGTGGTTGGGGGTTAGCTTTTGGAGAGTGATTCTGCCCTTATGTTGTTGTAGTGAGTGGTCATCATCTCATGCATTTAGGGTGATTGGAGGTTCATATTGTGTAAGGAAAGGACAGGTCAACAACTTGGAGGAGCTCTTCTACAAGATCATTTGCTACTTATAGTTGTAATCTCCTTCCATTTATAGTAGTGTAAAGAATTCATTGTTTTCCTATATGTGATGTTTTTATTTCACTTATTTCAATACCATGTTGATATATTGAATGAAGTACTTAGATGATACTGCATAAGTCTTGTAATTTCTTGGCTTGTGTTACCCGAACAAGATCATTTGCTACTTATAGCTGTAATCTCCTTCCATTTATAGTAGTGTAGAGAATTCATTGTTTTCCTATATGTGATGTTTTTATTTCACTTATGTCAATACCATGTTGATATATTGAATGAAGTACTTAGATGATACTGCATAGGTCTTGTAATTACTTGGCTCGTGTTACCTGAATGTGCAGATTCTAATTTTGGCAATCAAATATGGAATTGAAGCTTCCAAGATAAAGAAGGAGCAAAGTGTACGAAGGATTCTTGGTAGGCCTTTTTGGCTTAGGTGGGATGGACCCAGGTTGAAAGTGTGTTGTGCACCAACAAAACCCTAAACCAATGGGCCTCTCGGCATAAATCTACAAGAAGATCGCAGTCTCGCCTGAAGTGATTATGGGAGGTTGCAGAACCATGTTTCTGTAGCCCAAGGGATATTGTTGTGGCATTGCTATATTATTTTATGCTTTAATTCTTATAAACAAATTCACATCAAAAAAATATTTCATACTTATATATTACTTTGCATAATTATATTCACCACTAAGCATAACATAAACATTCATAAATTGTGCAATACTGAAATCAAGTGCAGATAATCAACAAATGAACACTGAGACACAAATTTTACAATGGCTCATCCCAATGTGGGAGACGTCCACAAGAACTATTGCTTATAATATGGAATTTGGTACAACAAACAGTTCTTCCCTGTGCACACAACTGCAGTGTGTTTTCACACTAAGATGTAGACAGTCTGCACACTTAGCTATAGACCTAGGCCTCTGCGCCCATAACTGTGGAGCCTCACCCCTCCTCCTAAATACAGACCACAAAAGTATCACATAAACATAGATCTACTGAATACATCATACCATGACTTATTATTTATTATTCATCCCTATATATACTATTACATGAGGGATTTACATCGTTACATTATCATGGACTCAATACCATGGTTTCCGAAATACACGGGACTATAGTTGAAAAACCAACAACTTTACAATATTTTAATGTTTTTCTAGAAAGGAAAGGGCTTTTCCATGAAGACCTGATGTCGCAAAATAACTTTTTTGCACGGTCTTCGTCGTGCTCTGCTGCGCAGTTCACTTCGTACTCTGTGACATCCTTTCTACTGCGTGCTTCCAAAAAACCTGGATCTCTACCCAAAATCTGGACAAGTTGGGTTGTGCCCAATATGCCCCCAACACTGATCTGAAAATGGAATGTACTTGAAAAAGGGTGTAAGGTATCCATTTTCATTTATGTAAATGAGTGCACACATACTTCAAGTTTAAATTTGAAAATGTGAGAACTTCTTATTTCTAATACAGAGATAGATTGTAGGGGCATTTACTAGATATGTCACCTCTAAAGAGAGGATGAGGTCCAGAAGCTACCTGGCCCTCTATAGACTCTACCTAAAGAAATAAGAGAAGTAAACACTCAGATTTAATTAAAAAAAAAAGACCTTGCTTGAACTTGACGTTATGCAGAATTTTAGCTTGAAAGAGGTGTATGTCTTTTTTCTGTTTATGGGTTTTAATTTGATTTGTTTAAGCTGATATTAAACATATATATCAGGCATATAAGGCAGCAAATAAACATCACACATAACAACAAATTTAATAAGGAGTTCACCGCAATCTCGTGGGATATGTCTCCTGTGAGCTCTAGTCAACTAGACTTGGCTCTTTGGGATTATGGCTCGAATTCTTTTACAAGTTCCACACTCAAATCCAAAAGGTTGCTGACTGAACCTATGGGTTTAGAAAAACCATATACATCCCTGTCATGGTTGTCCTCTTTGTGCAGGCAGATCTAGGCTCCCTTGGACTTGATTCCTTTAGTAGGTGCACTAAGCTTCCTTGAGCTTCTTAATGGCACAAAATCCTTCAAAATTCTTCAAACGTCTCTGAAACCTCTCATAATGTCTCTAGCACATATCTGACATAAACAAATGACTTTTCATTTGCTCAAAACGAGCACTACATCCCCGATCTAGGCCTTCTTTCATGGATGGCTCTAGGCTGCCTGAAACTTCCCTTCAGCATCTCAGCCTTTAGAAGTCCCCAAATTGTTATGAAAACACCTTCATTGGATTCATAAGGTTCACTACATCAAAAATAAGATTTTGTTTCACCTCCAATGGTTGCACACAACCCAATGCAACTCCAACACTGAAGAGGCCCTGGTGGCTCCTTGAAATTTCCTGAAGCAAAAACCCCTCAATATGACCTCTGTTCACTATAAAACCTATGCCAATGGCTCTAGAAGGTTGAAGAGACCCAAAATAAATAAATAAATTCGTCTCGAAAGGCATTTCCTAGCTAAAGTTATGGCCTATTCATGAACTGCCAGTCAACCCCTTAATAAACTCCAGTTAAGTTTAGTTATGGCCTAGTTAAGTCAGCCAAAGTTGGCAGGACCCCCAAAATTGGCACCAATGCCAACCTAACTACCAGTTAGGCCCTTGACCACCGGTAGGAAACGTGCATGTGATAAAAAATGGTGGGTTAACAAACCGTGACCGTCGGATTTAGCTCCTGGTTCCAAGGTTATGGTTGTATGGGTAGGGGCTGGGCCCTTTTCCGCCTAATGAAATCTCCAATTAAATTCAAATATAGGCTGTGCCCTATGCAAGTTAAGATCCAATGCATAGCCTACACGGTCAGGCTTGTGTGCTTGTAGCGGAGAAACTAGGGTTCGAATCCTACCGAGACCAAATGATTTTGCCACAAAAAACTTTGTATTTTAAGGGCCATGTGGCTGCCTTTGGGCAGGCCACGTGGCACCCTCCGATTGGCTGCTTGAAAATGAATATTCCAGGAATATGCTGAAGAATATTCTATATTTTTTTTTTTTTTTTTTTTTTTTTCAAAAATGAAGGTCATTGGGCGATTTTTAAATCAGAATAACTTCTCCATACAAAGTCCATTTTTCGAACCGTTTGTGGTGCCAAAATTAGGAAGACGAGATCTATTTGGTTGTTTAGGTTCCAACGAAATCTGAGCACTTTCAAATTTGAACATTTTTGACACTTGGATTTGAGCTCCTAATCACACCTCCCAAATGAGAGGCTTTTGGTCCCCAAAAGCTTACTGAAATTCTGAAATGAACTGTAGTACAAACAATGGGAGAATGAACATCCTCTTCTCTTCAGCCCTTCAAACATTTCCTTTGCATGGAAATGAATTTGAACCACAAATGGAAAGAAATTGACATTTCCCTTCCTGAATGTGCTTTTCCTCCTATCCACAACTGTCTTTCTTGCACTCACACAAAAATTTTCTGGCGAGAAAATTACATAATGAAACTAAACAATGCTGCCTTGATCAATGATCTAAGGTGGCTCAAAACAAACAAGATATTACAGCATAGAATACATGCATACATCCGAAATTTACATATGTACAAAAGGAGTACGTGTTACTATGTCAAGAATTCCATCTACTTCTCACCAACCCACTTCCATGGCGACTTTTGCTGCTGCAACGTTTCCCCATGTGAAACTTCCCTTTCCACATCAATAATGAAATCCATGGTTCCGCCTTTACCAATCTTCCTGTCCTCTTGCTGTATGTGTGTGGGACAACGAGTTGGATGTAAAGTCCAACAATGAGAGACAATATGTCCCTTCTTTTGGAAAAAAGTGCAAATAATATGCACCTTCTTTGAAGGTAGTCTTTGCTTCATCTGTTTCCTGTATGCTTTCTTCCTCATCTGGCATCTCGAAACATGATGGTTAAATTGACCACAATATGTACAAGAAATATTTATTCCATTAAATAATGTAAAATTTTCATGCCTTGAAAAAACACAATCAAATTGATCATGAGAAGATGCATACCTCTTGCGCTACTTTTCATGTTCATCTTTTTTTCCTCCATGAGGAGATGAACTAGTAGAGGCCCCAATTTTCAATTGCAGACTAACATCATCGTTCTTGTCTTGAAAACTACCTAAAATTGCATGATTTCCATAAGTTGCATGTCTACCATCTTCTTGATGCAACAAAGGCTTAAAGCAATGGTAATCATCTTTAAACAAATTTGACATATTTGCCTCATGGAACTTGGAACAAAAGTTCTCTTTGAATTAGCCTCACATGCCTTCATGGCTTTTGAGTCTTCGCCATTAGATTGCACATAACCAAGTCCAAGATTCTTGGGTCGTTCCTCAATAGAAAGGGGTTAAATCATGCCTTGTGCATGCTTTCCTATCCTTTGCCTTCATAACCCATCTTAATCATTAACTTGGATCCTACTCCCCTTGTATGCTTTTTGAAAGATCCAACACATCTTTCTAAAGAGGAAACTGAAGACAAATCAGAATGGATTACTTCTTTCTCACGCATGTTCTTGGTCAAAGCCTCTTGGGTTTGATGAAGCTGCAACTTCATACCATTCAAGCTTTAAAGAATTTATTTCTTCTCCTACTTCATGGCTAACAATTTATTGCAAAGCTCCGTGCTTCCTCTTCTATCCTCAAACCGGATTTGCACCATATCCTTCAATATAATGAATTCACGCTTCATATCCTCATCAAAGAACCTTGTGAAGGAGGAAAGTTCACTTGTAGAAGTTGTCATTATGATGTCAATGAAAAAATTAAATTCAACAATGTTCTTAAAGCTTTTCAAAAAAAATGACAAAGCTTTTTCACCCAAATGTCTTTACAACCATCACATATTCAAGCAGCCAACAACACACAAATTAAGTTGAAGCGAACACAGTTCCTTCTACAAATTAATTACTCCAAAAGACTTGGAATATCAAGATATCCATGAGGATACAAATATTATATTAAATATATGAATAAGAATAAGAATGAGAATGAACGATGAATTACAAAGAGAACGAGAGGCTTTCTTATATACCAAGCAAGTGTCTCTTCATGAAGAGTCATGTCCTATTAGACATGCCTCTTCAACCTAATTACTAGCTTAAATAACTATTATTTATGATTATTATCTTTTACATTATATTTATATCATTTATATATTTTATTCATTACATTTCCTTCTTCCTCAAAAAGCTTTTTCCTCAGAGCTTGTCGATGAAAAAGGCTTGATCTCTTTTTCTGCTTCGAAAGTCTTTCTATCTCGGAATAATCATCCTCGACAATACAAGTTGATAAGATCTTCTTAGTGAGAAAGAAAATTGTCGCACTGAGAAGGGATCAGACCATCCCAGATTAATCTTCTATATAGCATTTTGATTACTAAAATTTTGTAACGACTTGTTAGCATAAGATGGAATTTATGTCACGTCATTATTCTCTGAAACATTAATTTGTTGTCTATAGTTTGAATGGTCCTAATACACAACTTGGTTGATTAGTCTATTCTCATGATTCGGATGTCGATATAAAGTTTTTAGATTTTCTTCTCGCAAGATGTTATCGAATTGGATATGGAACATTCACTTGGGATGTCCATTGTCTGAACTGCACCATCTGCGTGTGTCTTTTCTTCAATTAACTTGTCTTTTTGAGTTGTCATATTCACTGGATCGTATTCGTTCCCTTATTTTCAACTTGAACTGTTGTGAATGGAGATTTCGATACTTCTTCTTGAGTGACTTGTTCCACCTTATCTTTTAATGCTGTCTTATCCTCCTTAAGTTTCTTAGTTTGATTGAGCAGACTTTGATTATGGTTTCTCAGACGTAAAAGTTCTTTGGTTTTTGATTCATCAACCTTATTTTCAGTGTTTTGAATTTTAAGTTTTTCATCTTTTAGATCTTTGATTTGTTCTAATAAATTTTTATTAAGGTTCTTTAAACGCAAAGTTTCCTCTTCTTGTTATGCTAAGTGCTTCTTGAGTTCTTTCTTTGTGACTTTAGTCTTGTTCACTTGTGCTAGTAATTTTTCGACGTGGTCCTTGAGACAAGAAATTTCTTCATCCCTTTCAATTATTTCTTTGTAATGTATATCCACAAGGTTTTTATGTTCGCATTCTAACACTTCCTTTCTTTGTTGAATTTTGGCTATTTTATCATTCTCTTGATCTTTTAGCTGCACTTTCTCGGTACACTAGATAAAATCATTCTGTGGAAGTGATGATGGATGTAGAGAATGGAACAAGGAATGCATTCTCTTTCTCTCCTCACCCCGTCGCTCAATTATTGTAATTAATTGTTCTATATCTCTTGCGATTGATTGTCTTTGTTCCTTACTTATGGATTCCATATTTTTTCTTTTTCTTCACTTCTTTTTTATAATCTTTTTTTTCAACAATTTATTTATTTATTAATTTTTCTATTTTTTTGTTTTTTTAAATCTCTTATAATAATTTCTATAATAATATATATAAATATATATAAATATATATAAATATATAATATATATTTAATCTATAAAAATATTTCCACTTCTCTCATAAAAAAATAATATATATATATATATATATAATATATATAAATATATATATATATCAAATATTCTCTTCTTCTTCTTCTCTTCTGTCACTCTTTTATAAAATTTTTATATAATAATAATTTTAATATATATAATTATAAATTATATTATATATATTTTATATAATATATATATATATAATATATATATATATATATAAAATATAAATTAATATATACTTTTTTGAGACTCGCTTTTCCTTTATATATAACTATATAAGGCTTATATAGTATCCCTTTTTATAATTATAATAATATTTTTTTCTCAGAAAATTTGGATGAGACGTGACTCTTGGTATGATCACAATCTTTAGATTCGAACGATTAAAATTATTTAAATCACACCTTTTTTCTCCAATGTTATCAAAATATCTTTTACTTTTAAAATACCATGGGCAATTACCATGGGTTGTTTCTAAAACCTTAGTTAATGTTCTCCACGTAAAATGTAAAACTTACCACTCGCTTCTAAAACCATGGGCAATTACCATTGGTTTCTAGAATACCATGGGAAATTACCATGGGTTGTTTCTAAAACCATGGGCTTCTCCACGTAAAAGGTCTTAAATATACTTGAAAAGATTCTCTCTTATCTTTATTATGCACTTTTTATCAATAATGTAAAGCCTTTAT
>APFE031652055.1:172104-218653 GCA_000404065.3 Pinus taeda
TAAAAATCCCAGCAACTCTTCATCCTCAAACAGAAGAGATTGCCCAGCTCAGACAAGACAAGGATGCAGCTGCTATGCTGGTAACATTATATAAAGAGCTCATCCAGACACAAGAGAAGCTACAGGAAGTAGAGGCTACCCTTCAGGCAGCATTGCAGTAAAAGGAGGCAGGACAAACTTCACAACCTCCTCCAGAAAAAATTAATCTGGAGGAAGCTCCTCAAACCACTGCCCCTCCCAGTCAGCAAACACAACAAGCAGCACTGTCCACTTCAGCACCAACAACAGAGCAGGCTGAAAGCCTTGACATGCAGAAGCTAAGAAATGAGATTCAAGCCTTGGAGTCTCAAATGTCAGAGTTGAATCAGGCCAAAGACACTCTGGCTAAGATCAATGAGAAAGATGACAAATCCAAGCAAAATGTGGCTGAAAGAGAAAGAGAAGTAAAGGCTCTCAAAAAGAGAATAAATGAGCTAGAGAAGGACCTCACACTGGACAAGGTGACAGTTGAGCTCAAAAGGATCCTATGGGCCAATATTGGCCAGTCCATCACAGACCAGTGGGAGTACATTGAGGCCATTCATGAGCAAATGGCGCTCATTTGAAAAGCACACAGAGAAATCCAAAGGGCAAGGGCATCTATAGGCAGCATGCCTGAGATTGCCACCATAATCATAAATGTGCTCAACTATAGGACAAGCTCCCAGCTGATAAAAATGGGAATTGCCAACAGGACTGAGACCATTTCAATGGTCAAAAGGGTCCTGACACTAAGAAACCTAGTACAAACCCTGGAAAGAAGAAGCCAGGATATGCAGGCAGATATCAATAAGTTCCAGGAAAGGTTCATGGCATTACAAAACAGAGGTCTTCCTAGCCTGGCGGAGCCATCAGGAAGGCTACTCTCACATGAAAAATATGCCAAGAGAGTCAACACTTTTGCTACCAATCAGATTGCAGAGTCAACAAGCACATCAGCAGAAACAGGGCCAGCAACAGGACAGACCCTTTTCAACAGGGTGGAGAGCTTATTCTTCATTATGAATGAAATCACTCACTTGTTTGATGAGCCTTCCCATTTTTACAAGTATACAGAGGCAGATGAGACCATGGGGTCAATTTTGAGGCATCAATTGCCTACACAGGAAGTGTGGAATAATTTAATACAGTTACTGTTAAACCAAAGCCAGTAATTATATTTTTCTTTTTTGAAATATTTAATATTTTCATACACAGGAAGATAAGGATATATCAGCAGGTATGTAGAAAGAGTCTGAGCCAACTCAGCACAACTATTCGGCCACCACAGCAGCACTGGCAGTCACAGGTGATAGGGCCAAAAAGCTACAGAAGGACAAAGCTGCACAAACGCGTCACTCAGCAGTTATAACAAAGTGTTCAACCGACTCAGTGAGCTCCAAGAGTCGAAATTTTCTGACAGGAGTAAAGAGCATTTATGTTGTATTAAAAGTTGTAATAACTTCCTATCTACAATTTCTGTACGAGTTAATGAAGATATTTTATCTCTCAGATGACTCAATGCCTGAGATATTTTGTATGAAACACTTCTATATATTCCCCCTCACATAAGTTAGCAGGGGTTGGACGTTGGATGTCGGAGATTGTTCATATCTATTCTACTGTTCTTTTACTATAACTCTCAGAGAAGTAATACAAAAGATGATGGAATTTCAAAAGCTCTGTGTTGCTTGATGTTTTCTGTTGTTTAGCTGAAGTTGCAGGATTCCTGCGTATCTCATGGCACAATAAGTTTTTCTTATAACTCTCTGTTACGTGTTTTGTTATCTTTCATATCTCTTTCATGTTCCTGTGTCTTGCAGTTTATAGCAAGGAAAAAGAATAGTTCCAGGATTTAATCACAGATTACCCTGAATTCAATCTAAGCTATTCTGAATGTTTTTCTTCAAGTTATAGTAATAAAGGTGTAATTCTTAAATGCTACCCTTTTACACTATACCTTTCACAGTGATTATTGTTTCAGGAATTCAAGTCTGCTCCTGAGGAATACATCTCCTTCTCACACCCCAGCTCAGTGGAAAATTCTTAATTGCTTTTCACTGGTTGTTCACAGTCCACCATCATAAATTCAAGTTTGTTTTGTGAAGTACCTAAATGGCCCTGTAACTCCAGCTGCTCAAACTCAAGATCTCAAGAAACCAGTAGCCACAGACTCCATTGCCCAATGGACTAACTTTATCTGCAGATCTCCACTTTAAGTATAGAAAGACATCCTTCCAGCCAAACTTAAACCAAAAACCTTTACTTCATAACTAGCCTAATATCACCACAGAACAGAGACAAACCTTATAGAGAGAGCCCTCTCTGATTACAGCTGGGCTAGGAGCTGTAATCCAAAGATTGGTTAGTGGTTACCCCGGCCGCATTCCCTTGGGAGTCATAGGGAACAACCTGGGTGTTAACAGGCTCTGTAACTAAGAGTGGATCTATTGTACCCCCAAGGTCGCGTCCTGAATAGGTGATGCATGCAACCTCATCATGATTTCCAAGGCTTCTGCTTGCGTTCCTACCATCTGTTGTGATAGAGCAATCCTCAAGTGACATAGAAATGAAGATACAAAACATTCACAATGTTGACTATCTGTGAGCTGTATGTTAGCTTCTTGAATCTAACATTTCAAAATTCTCAAGGCATCTCATCGACCCTCGTCATGATTTCTTTTAATTCAATTACTGACTGTGAGTCATACTTAGGATTACTAAACTTCTTGTTTAAAGTTTCCCTAGTCTGTGCTAGCGATGCAAGAGGATTATCAAAACAATGCTTTATATGCCAAGTTAGTGCACAATCCTGCAAAGCGGTCACCCACTATGCCTTCTTTATATTATCATCAGTAATATGTTGTGTTGTCCATATAGTGTTCACAACAAACCAAAATTGCTATGTATCTTCACTCCCTATGCCCTTTAAAATTGGTAGCTTCCTCGCATTCACCATGTTGAATGGTGGTGGTGGAGGTGTGCGTAAAGGTATATGCGGTGGAGGTGGAGGTGGTGGTGGAGTGGAAGGATTATTTACCTAAGGAATCCCTTGAGTGATTAGTTGAACAACGTTTCATGGCAGGGTCTATTCTGCCCCTTCATCATCACTTAAAGGAGGTTCAATCAATGGACTAAACTCTAGTCCTGATCCTTCTTGGTTTCTAAAGAGTCTTCCACTTCGCATAACTCCGAACATCAAAGTAATGGCATCACCCATTTTTTACAAAACAAAATTTTAACCCAATTATTCAATGATCTTAAATACTTACCTCACGGTCCTTGGAAAAATCATTGTTGTGCTTCGCTATAGTTGACCGAGGTATCAACTACAAATTCTGTAACTAATCCCCCCAAAATCTGATTGAGCCAATAATCAATAGCCTGCATGATCTTGTGGTCAGAAGCTTCTAATCGTTGCACTAATTTTGGATCCACACTATAGGACTATCAGGCTTCCACCTTCCTTGAATGTCTGTAAATTTAGCTAACCACTCATACAATTCAATGGGAAAAGTGCAGAAGAAGATCTCGTGTGTCTCTATATATAGATACCTGTTCAACCACTCTTCCTTTGATAGGCGCGGATTCCTATTTTCTTGTGCCATGAAGTTGTGAATCTTCCGATCTAACCACTTTTCAATTTCTTTCTTGGTTGAATTCCAATGATGTGACAACACACATATTTCTCAAGAAGATCCCAGTCCTAACAATGGAACCATTATTGGCTTAGGAGGTCTTGACCTAAGTTCAGAGTTAGTTGTGCCAACCAAAAAAACCCTACACTACTGGCCCTTTCAGAAATAACACACGTAGCACAGGTTGCAGTCTCACCTGAAGAAGTATGGCAGGATGTAAGCACCAAGTTTCTACATCCAAAGACTAGTGTGATGTCTTCCAACGTCTTCGGTCTTCCTCCATGCAGATCGATATGCTCCTAGGGCACAATGTTGAAACTCCGTTAAAATGGCCTTCGAGCCTTTGTGAAGCTCTACAATTAGCCCTTGCAGGCCTTTAATAGTCAATTTGTCTACTGACGTGCATCAGAGAGTAATCCGAAATTAGGGTTCGTGCAGATTTACTTAAGTTATTAGCAAACATCAGAGAATTCATCAGAGTCTTCGTGAAAATACTTAGACATGCATTGTGTACATCATTAATACTTATTCAAGAGAATTGTGTAACATTCAATCAATATTTCATAAAACACATCGTTCATCGACAACATATAACATTAATAGGAATAAACATAAATATGCAAGAATTCTTCAGAAAATGTCTTTATTGATCTTCAACTCAAGGTTACAGACTCAAAACTACCCTGAGCACACAACTGGAGGGATCTGTGCACTCAACAATAGACTCTATCTATGCCTCCGCACACTCAGCTGCAAATCCTTTCTTCTATCTTACCCACTTCTCTTCGCTATCACTTCCCATCCATTACTCATCAATTATTATCAAAAACATACCTTAGACTCTTCTAAGACACACCTATTTATAGCCTTTTTCATGCAATGCCATGGTCTGCAAACCATGGCTAAATCTCAAAACCAACTCAAACTTTACATAAAAAAAGGGGCTAAACCCCTTTGACTCCTATTCCTCTATGCACTCCGCATCCACAAATCGTGGAGACTTTACATTATTTACAAAAACTGTACGAAAACTTGGGTTATCTTAACCCCAAAACTAACTCAGGAGAGCCCATCCCAACATGCCAACCATATTTGAAAGTGGACACTGGATTATAAACTACTCTGCAGAAGAAAACTTCACCAAAGGAAGTTTACTGTGTGATACTTAGTAGTATGTTGAAGTCCAAAAGAACCATGACAAAGGAAGGATTGTTGCACCACAAGGGAATGTTCATCAAAGTTCACTGGAAATATGATTGTTGGAAGTAAAAAGTTGTCATTAAAAGAAAGTTTTCGTTAAGAGGCACGGGAGAAAAACATTTATGAAGCACAACTGGTTGGATCTAGTGCCATATCTGCATTTAATGAGCAAGATCTAAGCTAATCTTGGGGTTCAAAATTCAAATCCACTATAAAAGCCATGTCTTTCTCTTTTACACTTTGTTATCTGGAGAATTCAGTTTGAGAATTTAACCAAGTGTGAGACAATGTGCTACTATATGTCTAAGAGAAGTTTCAAAGAGATTTCTAGAGATTTTGCAAAGAAAGGGATACCAAGAATCATAGAAGCTCAGACTGGTAAATCTGCAGCATCAACTGTACCTATGTCCCTAAGGAACGCGAGGTCATTGTGAAAACAAGTAGCCAAAGAAGAACAACCATAAAGAAGAAAAGAAAAGAGATCATCTTAAGCCTCTGGAGTAGAGCTAAGGAAATCCTCGAGAAAGAAGGTAGCTAAAGAGAAGCAGACAAAGAACAAGAAGGATAAGAAAGCTACGCAGAAGGCAAAGAAATAAGTGCAGAAGAAAGAACCAGAACAAATCCATGACAATGAGGAGGAATTTGAGATGCAACAGATGGAGACAGAGGGCGCATAAATTCCCTCTATGCTGCCACCATATTTTCCACTGAGGAAACTAGGTGCCAAGCTTATTAAAGATCCCAAAGACAAGAAAAAGTGTCATTTGAAGGAGAATCATTGGGAAAAAATACGCAATTAAAGATGGTGGATTGGGACTTCAATGATTGAAGTAAGTATCTGTAGTTCGAGCTGAATAGGTACCTACAGTGGGTATATTATCCAGACATCAAAGTTACGAGGTTGGAGCCAAACTAGTGGGCTTAGGGATTGGAGAGATCAGGTTTGTGAAACACATTAAATGTGCCACACTTTGATAGAAGAACGACTAACATAACCTGTGTTCGACAGTTACTGGTATTAGTGCATGAAGGATACCTCTAGCTAGGGAAGAGGATCCTAATTGATGAAATGTTGATACGAAGGATTACTGGATTTCCCTACCAAGGAAAGGACCTCACCAAAGAGTTCATCGGAAAAACCAAGACAAGGTAGTAGCACAAACCATGAAGGTACAACTTGGTGATAACCTAAAATGTTGGTTCACCACCATGTGCAACAGTACATAGAATATCTCGTTCTCTTATGTGTGTGATGGCTCCTTCGTATGCCAAACTAAGGCATACCACGTGGTTTCACATACATCTACTTCGATTGGAGGAAACTGGGAATCCTTTGGCTCCTTCCCTGCTAACAATGTGATGATCAATATCAAACACAAATATTGAAATGTCTTACCCTCTTCCTGTGCTTCTTAGCAGTACTCTAAAAATTCCTTACATAAATAGCCGACCCAGTTGAACTGAACCCCACTGTTGTGCTGTGTAGCTAAGGAAACCACGGTTGTGGGAACTTCATTTTCTCTACACTTCCTCATTATCTTTCTGGCTGAAATGTGTGTAGTGAATCAAACCCCTTGGTCACTAATGGAGTTGGTATCATAACCTCGCAGATTTTTTATTATCCTAAACTTGTCCTTCATGGTTTGTGCTACTACCTTGTCTTCATTTTTTCCAATGAACTCCTTGGTGACGTCCTTTCCTTGGTAGGGAAATCCAGTAATCCTTCATATCAACATTTCATAAATTGGGATCCTCTTCCCTCGCAAGAGGTATCCTTCATGCAGTAATACCAGTAACTATCAAACAAAGGCTATGTTAGTCGTGCTTCTATCAAAGTGTGGCATGTTTAATGTGTTCAACAAACCTAGTCTCTCCAATCCCTAAGCCCACCAGTGTGGCTCCAACCTTGTAACTCTACTCTCTGGATAATATACCTGCTATAGGTACCTATTCGGCTCGAACTACAAATACTTACTTCAGTCATTGAAGTCCCAATCCACCATCTTTAATTGCATATTTTTCCTAATAATTATCCTTCAAATGACACTTTTTCTTGTAACAACAGTGTAAAAGTGTCGAATTTCATGTCTTTGGAATCTTTAATAAGATTGACACCTGGTTTCCTTGGTGGAAAATATGGTGGTAGCATAGAGGGAATTTATGCGCCCTCTGTCTCCATCTGTTGCATCTCATATTACTCATTTTCATGGATTTGTTATGGTTCTTCTGCTGCACTGATTTCTTCACCTTTTGCATAGCTTTCTTATCCTTCTTTTTCTTTGTCTGCTTCTCTTTCACTACCTTATTTCTTGAGGATCTCCATAGCTCTACTCCAAAGGCTTAAGCTGGTCTCTTTTCTTTTCTTCCTTGTGGTTGTGGTTTTGGGACTACTTGTTTTCACTGTGACCTCACGTGCCTTAGGGGCACAAGTACACTTAATGCTGCAAATTTACCAGTTTGGGCTTCCATGATTCCTGGTATTCCTTTCTTTGAAAACTCTCTAGAAATATCTTCGAAACTTCTCTCAGACATACAATAGAATATTGTCTCACACTTGGTCACAAATTCTCAAACTGAATTATTGAGATAAAAAAGTGTAAAATGTGGAGCGGGACATGGCTTTTATAATGGATTTGAATTTTGAACCCCAAGATTAGATTATATATTGATCATTAAATGCAGATATGGCACTAGATCCAACTAGTTGTGCTTCATAAATGTGTTTCTCCTGCACCTTTTAACGAAAACTTTCTTTTAATGACAACTTTTTCCTTCCAACAATTATATTTCCAGTGAACTTTGATGAACCTTCCCTTGTGGTGCAACAATCCTTCCTTTGTCATGGTTCTTTCGCACTTCGACATACTCCTGAATATCACACATTAAGCTTCCTTTGGCAAATTTTGCTTCTACAGAGTAGTTTATAATCTAGTGTCCACTTTCAACTACGGTTGGTATGTTGGGATGCGGTCCCCTAAGTTAGTTTTGGGGTTAAGATAACCCATGTTTTCATACATTTTTTGTAAATAATGTAAAGTCTCCATGATTTGTGGATTCAAAGCGCATAGATGAATAAGAGTCAAAGGGGTTTAGCCCCTTGTTTTAGGTAAATTTTGAGTTGGTTTCGAGATTCACCCATGGTCCATGAACCATGGCATTGTATGAAAAGGTTATAAATAGGTGTGTCTTAGAAGAGTCTAAGGCATGTTTTGGATAATAATTAATGAGTAATGGATGGGAAGTGATAGCGTAGATAAGTGGGTAAGATAGAAGAAAGGATCTGTAGCTGAGTGCAAAGAGGCCTAGATAGAGTCTACAGCTAAGTGCGCATACCCCTGCAACTATGTGCACAGGGTAGTTTTGAGTCTGTAACCTTGAATTGAAGATCAATAAAGACATCTCCTTAAGAATTCTTACGTATTTTTGTTTATTCCTGTTAATGTTATATGTTGCTGATGAATGATGTGTTCTATGAAATATTGATTGAATGTTACGCAATTCTCTTAAATAAGTATTAATGATGTATGCAATGCATGTCTAAGTATTTTCACAAAGACTCTTATGAATTCTCTGACATTTACTAATAACTTAAGTAAATTTGTGCGAACCCTAATTTAGGATTGCTCTTTGATGCATGTAAGTATACAAATTGACTATTAAAGGCCTGCAAGGGCTGATCATAGATCTTCACGAAGGTGTGAAGGCTATTTTAACAAAGTTACAGTAGTGTGCCCTAAGAGTGTATCGATCTACGCAAAGGAATATCTAAGGTGCTTGAAGACATCACACTTGTATTTGGATGTAGAAACTTGGTTCTTGCATCCCCCCATACTGATTCAGGTGAGACTACAGCCTATGCTACATGGGTTGTTGCCGAAAGGCCCAGTAGTGTAGGGTTTTGTTGGTTGGCATAGCTAACTCTGAACCTAGGACAGGACCCCCTAAGCCAAGAAATGGTTCCATTGCCAAGACCAAGATATTCTTGAGAAATATGTGTGTTGTCACATCATTGGGATCCAACCAAGAAAGAAACTGAAAAGTGGTTAGATCGGAAGATTCACGAGTTCGTTGCACAAGAAAATAGGAATTTGCGCCTATTAAAGGAAGAGTGGTTGAACAAGTATCTGTATATAGAGGTACATGAGATCTTCTTTTGTACTTTTCTCATTGAACTGTATGAGTGATTATCTAAATTAACAGACAATCAAGGAAGGTGGAAGCCCGATAATCCTATAGTGTGGACTCCAGAATTAGTGCAATAATTAGAAGCTTCTAACCAAAAGATCGCGTGGGTTGTTGATCATTGGCTCGATTAGATTCTAGGATGATTTGTTACAAAAATTTTAGTTGATACCTTAGTCAACTCTGGCGAAGTAGAGTGGAAATTTTTCGAAGGACCACAAGGTAAGTATTTAAGATCATTGAATATTTGGGTTAAAATGTTGTTTTGTGAAAAACAGGTGATGCCATTACCTTGATGATCGTGGCTACGGGAAGTGTATGACTCTTTCAAAATCGAGAAGGATCAGGACCATAGTATAGTCCATTGATTGGATCTCCTTTAAGTGATGATGAAGGGGCAGAATGGACCCTGCCGCGAAGTGTTGTTCAACTAATCACTCAGGGGATTCCTCGAGTAAATCATCCTTCCACTCCACCACCACCTCCACCGCATACACCTTTTCCCACACCCCCACCTCCACCACAACCATTCAACATGGCGAACGCAATGAATATACCAATTTTAAAGGGCATAGGGGTGAAGATATAGAGTATTTTTGGTTTCTTGCAAATGCTGTATGGATAGAACAACATATTACTGATGATAATATAAAGAAGGCATAGTTGGTTACCACTTTGTAGGATCGCACACTAACTTGGCATATTAAGTATTGTTCTAAGAATTCTCTTGCATTGCTAGTAGAGACTAGGGTGCCTTTAAACAAGGAGTTTAGTAAGCCTAAGTCTCAGTCACAGTCAATAATTAGATTCAAAGAAATCATAATGAGGGTCGATGAGACACCTTGGGAATTAGATCAAAGGTTTAAATGTCAGATTCAAGAAGCTAACATGCAGCTCATAGATAGTTAGCATTGCGAATGGTTTATAGCTTCGCTTTTGCCCCACTTGAGGATTGCTCTGTCACAACAGAAGATATGAATGTAGGTAGAATCCTTGGAAATCGTGATGAGGCTGCATGCATCACCTATTCAGGACACGACCTTGGGGGTACAACGGATCCACTCTTAGTTACAGAGCCTACACCTAGAACTACAGAGGTTTAAGAAAGACAAGGAGACTAAACCAGAAGTGTGCGTCGAAGTCTAGTGTCTTAGATGCAAGAACCAGAGACATGATAAAGACCATTGTCCAGTATATGCAAATTATATTATAGGAGGGGGGCCGATTCCCTTGAAATCGAAAGCCCTGGCAGGGCCGAGCGTGGGGGATGTGATGTGGTGTGTTATTTTTCAAGTCATTGGACAACATGCGATGGATAATTGTCATTTACTTCAGAAATTCATTTAGACACCACAACAGTTGTTCTGTAACTTCTGTAAATCGATGGTCCATGATGAGTGCCACTATCGCAGCTATGAGATGATGATGGAATAACACCTACATACCTGTTGCAAGTAGAAACTCGGCCTCCAAAGCAGGGCGTCGGAGGAACGCACAAGGGTTATTACGGATGAGGACGAGGTCGAGGAGGATGAGGACTTGGTAGAGGTCACAATCAGATTATCTCCTACAACTACAGACAACCAGGGAAATACATGCAATAATGTCAGAATTAGACATGCATGTCATGTCAATACTGCAACCAGTTTGTCCATACTATGGAATAATGCCCGGTGTTGACATCTAAGATGTAGGAGAAGAAAGCACAACCTCAATAGCCTACACATAACTTACATATGATGAGATTTGTTCCCCACGAATAGGATCAAAACATGAATATAGTGCTGAGGAGTGGAATAATGACCGACAATAATAAGGGTAAATAACAATGAAGAGGGCGGATGGGTCTGCAACGCCCTAGAGAAGGAAGTCGGCTTTGATCTAGAGTGTGCTAAGGAAAAATTTATGGAAGCCAAGAAGAGCTTCACTAAGGCCTCTACCTTAGGAAGTTAGGATAAGGTGCAATAAATCACCGTGCCTATAGAGGTTGATCCCTCAGTACTCACTACGTTTTTAGAGACCTACATAAAACTGTTGTGCAATAGCAAAGTTATGGAAGGCCTACAGGAATTAATAAACAAATGCGGCAACAAAGAGAAGGTCACTGATGGACATCGGGTGGTCAGAAAAATTGCCAAACATAAGGCCCGAACAAGGCATGAGATGAGACTCACCACACAAATAAGTGAGTATGAAATGGATCAGAGTATCTTAAAGGTATTGTTCAAAAACAAGTCTTAAAGGTCTTCTATTCTTTCCAAAGGTGCCTTTAAATTTGTCTCAAGAAATCTTCAAAGTGTCTTTAATATGCTGCCCGAAGAGTTCTCCAAGAGTTCCAAATTACATTGAGTGTCTCATTTTTTAGATTGGATTAGGTGTTGAAGTATTGAGGTTGCGCTTTCTTCATAATACTTCAACACCTAATCCAATCTAAAAAGTGAGCCTCTCAAGTGGCTCTAACAATTTTGAGGATATAATGTATAAGTCTTCACATGTTTGAAGGATAGGTGAAAATTAATTGAGCTCCTACAATTGAATGGAATTCAATTAATAGTCCACTACTATCATAGATTCGAGCCTTACATTAGCTTCTATAGGTGGTAATTTAATATGAGATATGGTGTAATTCTCCATAGATTTATATGTTAAGACAATTCTCTATGCCAAAAACTAAACTGTTATAGGTGATTGTCCCTACTTATTAGACCAAGTGTATGAAATATAATACTAATTCGAGACCCTTCACAAGTTCGTTACTGGTCCGAGCTTCTAACAACCACAGGTCTGATGTGTAGTAATACAGGTCCAAGGGTAGAGTACTACAAGTCCAAGGTAAGGTTGCATCCATAGGTCTATCTTCACATCTTCAATAGTTGATTGTTTGAAGACTAAGTTTTCCAATTTAATTGTAATACGATTAGCCCAAAAATCTTATAATTATGATCTCCCTTTAATATCCCCAACCTCCTATTTTATCTTTGAATTCTCAGTGTAATCTTCACCAAAAAACTTAGATCATAAATTGATGATCATAGTTATGGATATATACTTGTTTGTCCCTATGAAGAGACACGTCTATTGAGTAAATAAGCCAATATGAGATGGAGGAACCAACCTAAATATCCTTTTTATGCAACCAACCTTATATTAATTAATTTGTAGGAGACAAATTAAACTCGTATGTGGCAAATAGCTTTAATTCACATATGGTAGACAACTTTATTGCGTATGGAAGACAACCTTAACTTATTTTCAAAGGGATTTCCATGTTACAAAGGGGATATATAGTAATATGATCAATTATTTCACTAAGGTTATATGAATGTTTAGCACATCATCTGTATTTCAATAGAGCATCAAATTTTATATGGTCTGCCATGTGATGTATGCATTACATTTGTCTTCCATGTGAAATATGGACCATATAAAACACCATGCGAAAAAAAAAAACTTTGTTTACCATGTGAGTGTTGTATCCCATGTGCCATCCCTACCTGCCATGCGAGTGTTGTGTCCCATCTACCATGTATAACATCATGTTGCACTTATACATTATGTATGGTTATAGGGAACATGTATGCCATGTTTGTATGTCATTAATCAAAGTCATTTTATTGTTTTTAATAAGGAATTCTTAATATTGTTCCAAAACATATTCAAAACCAAGGATATGTATACTTTTAGGGATATTAATGCATTAATGCATTTATTTTATATTAAATGATTGTTAACAATTAGGGTAAGGGTTGGGTTTTATAATCAAGATTGTTTTCAATTATTAGGGCTTTTTAGATTTTGGTCATTTAGGATTTCATAGGGATTCAATAGGGGAAAGTTTGTAATGAGATGTTTGTCTTAAGGCAATGGTTTTTTTATTAAGGAACAATTAAAAGGACATCTTCAGCAAGGCTAGGGTTTCAACAATGTTATAATCATAAGTATTAGGATTTTAAGGGTTTCATTATTAGGGCACCATAGGCAGGTTTTCTCACAAGTGAGGGCATCAAGAGATAGGGAATTATGGTTAGGGAATTTAGCCATTTTGAACATTATATTAACATAAATGACAACTTTTATCAATGATCCCCCCTTTTTTCATTGATGGCAACATTATTTTCATTTCAATAATTTCTCCCCCTTGGACATCAATGGAAAATGGGGTTTCCAAATACTCCCCCTATCAAGTTGCTTCTTGATATCTGTATTTCCTTCATAAATGATAGTTCTCCATGACAGATATGTTTCTCCCCTATCATGGTGATTTTTTCTAATTTACTTGCTCCCGCTAAGCCTCTACATGCCTTCATAGAAAAGGCTGATGTAGACGATCAACCAGCTCCCCCTGCTTGCATAAACTCCTCTAACTCTTCATTTTTTCTCAAGATAAGAAATATTGTTTCCTTGTGATCTAGTGGAAAACATCTTCAACAATGGTCCATTGGTAGATATATGATTGTTCATGTGTGACTCAGCTCTTCACAAAGCTTCCACAAGAGTAGTCAAGAATCACAAGCTCCCCCTAACAATATGTATGGTCTCCTTTTTGGCATAATTTTATCATCCAAAACTTGGAATATCACAACTTCCAAAGATGTACTCATTAAATCAACAACACAAGTTGATGTCTTGAGTGTTCAAGAGGCTTTCTGATCCAATTTTCTTTCTTCTCCAAACTTGTGTGAATTTCCTCTCTTTCTTGGTAGTCATATTTTTAGCTTGGTTAGGAACCCTAGACAAGTTACAATCATGAGCCATATGTCTAATGTTATGTTATTTGAAGCATTCCCCTTTGTACATAGATGAAGAGGCATGATTTCATCTTGCAAATTTGCTTCTAGGAGATTGATGGGGACCATTATATTTTTCCTTATGGTATTCCCTACAGTCATTTTCCATGTGCCCAAAATTTGTACAAGAATAGAAATAACCAAAAAATATAATTTGGTACCTGGAGGATGGAGATTGCCTTGATGTACTTCTAACATCATTTTGTCTTGGTATCCTTTGATCAAATTTATTGCCTCTTGCATTCTTAAAACCATCTACATATCTTCTTGGAGTAGGGTTTCTTCCAATATCATTTTGACTCTTCTCTTTGCTTTTGCTGGAAATGGGAGCATCAATGTTTCTTCCAATCTTCTGCACATCCTTGTTGTTTGAAGCATTAGGGTTTGCATCATTTCTCCTTGAGGGTTCGTGTGCATAACCAAGACCTGATTTATCAAGAGGATATCGTTGATGAAATAGGATTTCATCTAGAGTTTGAGATCTCTTTAGAATCTTGTTCATATGACCAAATTCTTTTCTGAGGAGATTAATTTCTTCTTCCATCATCTTTCATTCTTTATCCTTTTTTCTAGATGTTTCTCAATTTCTTCCTTCATCTTTGTTGCTTAATATGATTGGGCCTTAAGTGAGGTGATTTATTATTTTAATTTGGTGATGTCTTCATCCTTTTCTTCTAGTTGACATGTCATGGAATTTCTTTCTTTTTCTCCTACATCAACTTGTGCTTCTAGGAGGGTCAAAACTTCCATCACCCTTTCAGCTCCTTGTGCTTGTTTCTTTTCTTCTTATAGTTGGTATTTAAGGGAGGAGACTTCTTTCTTGTATTGACTGATTTTTCCTTCAATTTTATTCAAGTCTTCATGTCTTTGTTCAAGATGGCTTGACAAAGTGTCTTACCTTTTCTTTGGTTTATCTAATTGAATTGTCATGGATATGACTTCTTCATGTTGTATTTTCTTGTTTTGATGAAATTCCTCCTTAATCTTGGTGAGCTCCTCATCTCTTTCTTGTACTTGAAGTTTAAATAGGTAAAATTACTTCCTTGTCTTGTCAATGCCATGACCACCATCTTGTGCTTTCTTCTTGGGCTCCTTTTTCAAAATCTAATCTCTTCTAGTGCAACTACACTTTTTCCCTTGAGATCTTCTTTGAGATCATCTTCAATTTCTTCACCTTCTAGGTCCTCCTTGGTCTTGATGACTTCATTCTTCTTTTTGGCTTCCTTTATGGGTTCTAGATTTCCTTCTTGCTTTCCATCATCTTCATTAATAGAGTCCATGGCCAATGTTCCTTTTCAGTGAAGATCTTGAAGTTTGTCCTACATACCTTTTGCCGATGAACATTTCTCGACTTTGGCCTTTATAGGATCTAGTAGCCCACTCAAGATTTCCTTCATCTCTCTTGCATTATATTCCTTGGATTATGCTTCCATCATGTTTTCAGTAATCATTGATTTCCAGACTTCAAAACCTTGAGCCATTAAAAAATTCTTCATTCTTTCTTTCCATATATCAAAGTTTCCATTAAACAATGGATCTTTCCCTTTTTTATTATCTTCAATTTTCATGGTTGAGGAAGAGACATCTTTAGAAATATTTGAGTCTTTCTTTCTTAGATTTGTCATTTTTGTTCTAAGGATTTACCTTCAAGCTGTTAGGCTTTGAGTGAAGGTATTGGCTCTGATACCAATTGTTGGAAATACTGGGGGGGGGTGTGAATTAGTATTTCTTTTCAATTTTTATTTTTACTAGTTAGATCACTTATAACTAGAACACAAAATGAATGATAAGAATAAATAATTTTATTAATCTGAAATAATAATGACTTCAATACTCTTGTTTATAACAAACCAAGTACAATATCATTTAGGGATCCAACCATGGATGAAGACACCAATCTCCAATCCACCGGGCTCCAACCTATACTTTTCTAAGAACCAACTTGGACTTCAAGAGGCTCCAACCTCTGGGGCTCTAACCATATCTTCCAAGGCTCCAACCTTGTCACTATGAGGCACCAACCTCTAGGGATCCAACCTGGTCTTATTGAGGACTCCTATCCTCTAGTGCTCGAACCCTTTGCTTGATTTCGGTAAGATAAGATCAATGGTTCTTCAAGGCTCCCAATAGCTTCTATAACTAGCCCTAACAATATCTCCACATTTAGCACTACCCTCAAACTATATCCAAGTGACTTAGCTCATCAATGAAAACATTATCTTCTCATCAAGGTGTCACCACAACTCTTCATGGTACCCAAACAAATATCTCCAAGGTCACCTCATGATGAATTCATAGTCTCCAATAATGTCTTCACTTAGTCTTCAATAAACCTTCAATAGTTCCTCAAAATATATTCAAGAACTTGCTCCAAAGTTTTCTTCAAAATGGTCTCCAACAGGTTGCTTCAGATCTACTAAGAATTCTTTCAACAAGCAGCTTCAGTTATACAATGAGATCTTCCAGCAAGCTGCTTCAAATTTGCACAAAATTCTACCCCAATAAAGGTAATTTTCAAAAAAAATTCTCGAAGGTCTTCTATTTTGATATATTTTTCTCCAAAGGTGCCTTCAAATTTGTCTCAAGAAATATTCAAAGTGTCTTTAATATGTTGCCCCAAGAGTTATCCAAGAGTTCCAAATTACACTACCCAAGGCTCCAATTAATTCACTGTCCAGAACTTTAATTATTTCAGTGCTCAACACTTTCTCCAAACCATGCCTACTTTAGAGATATCAATGGGATGGTTCCAAATCTACTCATTAATAATTCAACACCTAATTCGAGCTCAAAACTTAGCCTCTTAAGTGGTTGTAACAATTCCGAGGATATAATGTATAAGCCTTCACATGTATGAAGGATAGTTGACATTTGTTTGAGCTACTACAGGTGAACAATATTGAAGTAATAGTCCACTGCTATCATAGATTCGAGCCTTAAATGAGCTTCTACAAGTGGTATGGTGTAATTCTCCATAGATTTGTTGAGATATGTTAAGACAATTCTATGTGCCAAAAACGGAACTATTATAGTTGATTGTCCCTCCTTATTAGACCGAGTCTCTGAAATAGATTACTAAGTCCAGACCCTTCACAAGTTCGTTACTGGTCCAAGCTTCTAACTACAAGTCCGAGGGTAGAGTACTACAGGTCCGAGGTAAGGTTCCATCCACAGGTCTGTCTTCACGTCTTCCATAGTAGATTGTTTCAAGTCCGAGTTTTCCAAGCTAACTGTAATACGATTAGCCCAAAAGAACTGTAATTATGATCTCCCTTTAATCTCCTTGGCCTCCTGTTTTATCTCTGAATTCCTACTGTAATCTTCACCAAAAAACTTTGTTCATAAATGGATGAGCGTAGCTATGTATATATACTTGTTTTTCCCTATGAAGAAGAGACACGTCTATTGAGTAAATAAGCCAATATGAGGCGGAGGAAGCAACCTAAATATCCTTTTTATGCAACCAACCTTATATTAATTAATTTGTAGTAGACAAATTTAATTCGTATGTGGCAAATAGCTTTAATTCACATATGGCAGACAACTTTATTGCGTTTGGAAGACAACCTTAACTTATTTTCAAAGGGACTGCCATGTTACAAAGCTGATATACAGTAATATAATCAATTATTTCACTAAGTTTATATGAATGTTTAGCACATCATGTGTATTTCAATAGAGCATCAAATTATATATGGTCTACCATGTGATGTATGCATTGCATATGTCTTCCATGTGAAATATGGACAATATAAAACACCATGCTAAAAAAAACTTTGTCTACCATGTGAGTGTTGTATCCCATCTACCATCCCTACCTGCCATGCAAGTGTTGTATCCCATCTGCCATGTATAACATCATGTTGCACTTATACGTTATGTATGGTTATAGGGAACATGTATGCCATGTTTGTCTATCATTAATCAAAGTCATTTTATTGTTGTTAATAAGGAATTCTTAATATTGTTCCAAAACATATTCAAAACCAAGGATATGTACACTTTTAGGGATATTAATGCATTAATGCATTTATTATATATTAAATGATTGTTAACAATTAGGGTAAGGGTTGGGTTTTATAATTAGGATTGTTTTCCATTATTATGGCTTTTTAGGATTTGGTCATTTAGGATTTCATAGGGTTTCGAAAGGGGAAGGTTTGTAATGAGATGTTTGTCTTAAGGAAATGGTTTTTTTAATAAGGAACAATGAAAAGGATATCTTCAACCAGGGTAGGGTTTTAACAATGTTATAATTATAAGTATTAGGATTTTTAAGGGTTTCATTATTAAGGCACCATAGGCTGGTTTTCTCAAAAGTTATGGCATCAAGAGTTATTGAATTATGGTTAGGGAATTTATCCATTTTGAACATTATATTAACATAAATGACAATTTTGATCAACGATAACATCATGCTGCACTTATACATTATGTATGGTTGTAGGGAACATGTATGCCATGTTTTTCTATGATTAATTGAAATCATTTTATTGTTGTTAATAAGGAATTTTTAATATTGTTTCAAAGCATATTTGAAACCAAGGATATGTAGAATTTTAGGGATATTAATGCACTAATGCATTTATTTTACATTAAATGATTGTTAACAATTAGGGTAAGGGTAGGGTTTTATAATCAGGGATGTTTTCAATTATTAGAGATTTTTACAATTTGGTAATTTAGGATTTCATAGGGTTTGATTAGGAGAAGGTTTTCAATGAGAGGTTTGTCTTAAGGCAAGGGTTTTTTTATTAAGGAATAATGACAAGGATATCTTCAAGAAGGCTAGGGTTTCAACAATGTTTTTTTTTAACCACATGGTGAATCGGTAACTATCAAGCCTAATCCAGGAGAGACCCGGGATCAAACCTCATATTTGGCCACTATAACACCAAGAGTATATCCAACCACCTGTAAGTCGGGTACACTAATATCCTATGATTTTAGCAAGAGCAGACTCAGACAGTTTGGGGAGTCCGCCCCTCTAGCCGCCACCATAACAGGTCACTGTACTCCGTGAGATTTGAACCTCGGTCTCCTGGGCTTCACCCAAGAGGACCTACCGTCAAACCGCACATCACTGTACTAGGGTTTCAACAATGTTATAATCATAAATATTAGGATTTTAAGGGTTTCATTATAAGGGAACCATAGGCATGTTTTCTTGCAAGTTAGGGCATCAAGAGATAGGGAATTAGGGTTAGGGAATTTAGCCATTTTCAATGCTATATTGACATCAATGATAACTTTGACCAACAATTGGAAACAAAGTCCACGAAGTAAAAACAAAAACATGGAGCTAGTTTGATAATCGCTACAAAGCTCTCTTAACAGATATTCAACAAGGTATTACAGAGGTAAAGGCACTGCCACAAAAAGCCAGACAACCAGAAAAGATGGTTCAACCACTGTAGCTAGAGCGATGGATAGAAACAAAATTTGGATTAAGGATTATGCAAATACGAGTTGGAGCATTACAGTTTGAATCAACTGAATAGGAACAATGAGCAAAAGGGTGGTATTTAGTCAATATGAACATCATCGCACTGGAAACTCAGATATTGAACGATATACACCAAGGTATAACAACTGAACTATAGGAGCAAGAAAAATGCACTTCACCGTTAAATATTCAGGTGGAGAAGGAAAGATATTCATTGAAGAAGGAGATCGATTAGTGGATTAAGGAAAGGGTTGGAACATGCCAACAAAAACAACAACAGGAGGAAGTCATTGCAAAAACGTGTAATGAAGTTTCGGACGTAAAGTTCCATGAAGAAGAGTCACCAGTAGAGAAGGTTGGCCTCACAATAAGGAATTCAAAGAATAAGTTTTTGTTGGGAAGGGGTCCCTGGGATCAATTGAGTCAATTTTGAGTAAAATTTGTAGTTTATTTTTGTAATGAATGTAAAGTCTCTACGAAATGTGGAAGTAGAGTGTGAAGTTAGCATAAGAAAAAGGGGCTTTAGTCCCTTAGTTGGGTAGGTTACAAATTTGTTTTTAGACCCACCCATGGTACGCGAACAATGGTATTGTAAATAAAATTCTATAAGTATATGAGTCATAACGAGTCTAAGTGGCAATCAATTAGTGAAGAATCATTGTAAGGGCTAGCTGCTAAGGCAGGAAAGGTCTGTTTCCTATACTTAGGCGAAAGGGGACGACTCCTGCAACTAAGTGCATGGATACCTTAGTAAGTCCACAAGTTGAGTGTGTGGGCCCCTGTGGCTGAGTGCGCAAGGATAAGAAGTTTGTAATTGAACGTTTCCACTTAATAAAGACTGTTTGGGGCGATTCTGATGCATTTGTGCATTGTTATTTATTTCTACTAAAGTTTATGTATCTTCACTCCATGATATGTTTTAAGTGGATAATACTTATTTACTATGTGAAACTAGTGGATCTCTAATATTTATGCATTCTAACTACAATTAAGCACCTTTGTGAAGATCTGGAAGTCATTTGGAAGGATAAGAGTTGCGCAAAGGTAGATCTAAGCCATGGGAACTTCAAGAACACATCACACAGGCCTCTGGATGTAGAAACCTAGTTCTAGCATCCCCCAATACTTCTTCAGGTGAGACTGTAGCCTATGTTATGCGGGTTGTTTCCAAAAGGGCCAGCAGTTAGGGTTTTGTTGGTTGGCACAGTTAAAGTTGAACCTAGGTCAGGCCCCATCAAGCCAACAACTTGCAGAAATGAAGTATGAGTATGAAGTGATGATGAATGAAATACAAATGAAGCTATAGCTAGTCGCACCACCCGAAGCATGTAAGCAGAGGGAAATGGATCTAAAATCTTCACTAGAAGGCATCTCCAAAACAGTGGCGGACTATGGCAAAGTACTAGATGAAACTATGCAAATTTGGACCTCACTCCAGGAGGATCCAAAAATTCAGAGGATGGAAGAGGAGATCTAGATGAAGTAGAAGAAGTTGGAAGAACTCTAGGAAACTGCAAAGACCTTACCAGTCTCACAGAGGCTCATCAGAATCACTGAAGGATGTATTCTTCAAAAGCAGATTGAAGACCTTCAAAGAAAAGAGTATATTTTGAGAGAGATGACTTAGTCGTGGTAGGATGAGGACCTCCAACTTTCGCAATAAGTAGACAATAGGATCAAGGAGCTATGAAAGAGGGAGAAATAATTTCTACAATAGATTATCGTACCAACAATAGAGGCACTACTGGAAGAAGTGTGCCGAGAGGAGAAGCGGGTAGCAGAAATACTTTAGCAGTATAATGATGCTTACATGAGAATTGTAGGAAATATTTAGGGTATAGTAGTTGAGTGACTCAGGACAGGTCACATGTATGTGTTGGGGGCATGTTGGTCGCAACCCAACTTGGCCAAATTTTGGGCAAATTTTGGGAAGAAATTCAAGTTTTGTTGAAGCGCGCAGTAGAAAGGATGATGCAGAGTATGAAGTGAACCATGCAGTAGATAAGCGGAGCATGATGAAGACCACTCAACAAATTCACTGCACAACATCAGGGCTTCACGGCGAAGCCCCTTCCTTTTTGTAAAAGAATTAAAATATGGTAAAGTTGTTGGTTTTGTGCCATACTCACTTGTATTTTAGAAACCATGGTATTGGTTCCATGGTAATGTTGCAATGTAAATCCCTCATGTAATAGTATATATAGGGATGAATAAAGAATGAAGGAATGACCGAATTGATCAATATCTATGTTTATGTGATATTTTTGTGGTCTGTAATTTTGAGGAAGGGCGAGGCTCCGCAACTGTGTTCGTGGAGGCCTGGGTCTGTAGCTTAGTGTTTAGACACTCTGCAATTATGTGCAAAGGGAAGAACTATTTGTTGTACCAAATTCCATGTTATAAGCAACATTTCTTGTGGATGTAGTCCCACATTGGGATGAACCACATTAAAATATGTCTCTCAAGTGTTTATTAGCTTATTATTTGCACTTTATTTCAGTAATGCATAGTTTATGAATGTTTATGAAATCTTAACTGATGAATGTAATTATGCGAAGTAATATATAAGTATGAAGTAATTTGTTGATGTGAAGTTTTTTATAAGAATTAAAGCATAAAATAATACAACAATGCCACAACGTAGTATCCCTTAGGTTGTAGAAATGTGGTTCTGCAACCACCCATAGCCACCTCGGGTGAGACTACAATATGCTTGCAGGTCATTGCCAAAAAGTTCGGTGTCTGAGCATTTTGTTGGTGCAAAGTCCAAGTTGAACCTAGGTGAAGACCAACCTAAGCCAACAATGTAGCTAGAAATCTACAAATGCATCCTCAAGAAAGTGATGAAGTTGGTAATATGCCCTTCTTGGCTTGTGCATCCACATGCTATATTTAAAAAATAAAATATTGAAACTTAGTGGATTTTTCTATCTCAATATTCTATATCTCTTACAAAAATATAAACATTTAATGGTTTTTCTTGTAATTTAAAATTGTAATGTTATGTATTTTTTTTCCTATTTTTATCTATAAATATAGATGCCAACATCTCTACATATGTGTGTGTGAATTTAATTATAAGTCAATTTTTATATATATTAAAAAATTCACATTATTAAACTATATAATTATACTTAAAAATAAATTTAATAAATATAACAAAATTACTTTCACAGCCATATATATATATATATATATATATTATATATATATATATATATATATATATATATATATATATAGATATATATATATATATATATATATATATATATATATATTATATATAATATATATATATATATATATATATATATATATATAATAATTTTAATCAAATATCACAAGAAATTGG
Organism: Pinus taeda; assembly: GCA_000404065.3. Taxonomy (NCBI): domain Eukaryota; kingdom Viridiplantae; phylum Streptophyta; class Pinopsida; order Pinales; family Pinaceae; genus Pinus; species Pinus taeda. The sequence goes on from APFE031652055.1 coordinate 194,731, forward strand.
ATTTGAAGGGCCACATTCTGTATGACAATCCATGTTCAAAAATTTGTGGTAGCTAGAAGGAGAGTTAAAAATATAACCATGTTGTTAGTAGAGAAACAAATATATAATTCAACACAAATAATTAGCTCATCAATAACGACAAAATATTATCATTTGTTAGTACCATGCTGCATAATCAATCAATTATAAATGAACTTTTAACACCTAAACATTAGTTTAGTAAAATTCTAAAAATCATTTTGAGGTCCCCTTGTAGGAACTCTGTTGTTACTTTCCATGATATATAAGAGCCCGCGATTTATAGAGGCTCAACATGATGACAGATATTTTGAGATATTTGATGCCCTAGCCATTGTACCAAGTTGGGAACCTAGAAGGTTCTCCTTAAACTTAGGTAATTATTTGAATGTTTGGGATGATTACATTCGTAGATAATATCATCATAGACCTTTTCTCTCATTACCTTGACCTTGGGCATACCTACCTTGTGACTTGTACCTCAACAATAGGAATCGTGTAGTTTAAATATCAAGGGGTCTTTCGTGGAAATCGTTGAAGCCTATTCCCAGGGCTTGGGCCTTTTAGTGTATATTTCATAAATGAACTATCCTTGCCCTTCTTTAAAACTTGTCCTAGACTCACCTATCACAAGTAGGGAATATTGGGACTCCTCCCGCAAGTGAAAATATAAGAAGATAAGGAGACTTAGGTTGTCACAGTGACAATGGGCCTTAGTCCCAAATTGTTGTTGTGCATTCAAGCCTTGGCCTACTCCATAGGCTTGCTAGTTTCTGCAACAATAGACCTCATTCACAGGTCATTCTATGTAGATCCAAAGCATAATTTCCACTAATAATTAGTAAATGGAAAACCTTGGAAATTATTACATGAACCAAAGTTAAAATGGGAAATGATGCTATAAACATAAATGAACTTCTCTTCATTTCAAGAATAATATATTCTCTATTGAACAAGGCTAACTATGTGAAGGTGGAAGCTCATATGCCCCCACCCCCCACCCCCCACATCACTCTCAATCCCTGAATACCCAATCTATCTATTATAAATAATATTTGAAATAAACATAGTAACATTCAAACATAAAAACTAGGAAAATTAAATTTTAGTTGAACAAAAAAAAAAAAATCAAAATAAAAACAAATAAATGCATAGCTTGTACATTTTAACATTTTTATACCATTAATATTATTCCTCATCCAAATAATCATTTTTGTCATCCATTTCATAATTCATGTTTAAAGGATTCACCATATCATCATCATCATCATCTAAAACATGATCTTTTACATTTGGTTCAACTTCTTCAAGTTTTTCATCCAAGACAACATCAATATCTTCTAGTTTATCTAAATTAACATATATTCCTTGAACTTCTTTGATGTATTCGTATGACACTTCATGAATCCCCTTCTCCTATACCTCATCTTCTTCTTCTATATTATACTTCACAGGCCTTCCTTTGGGATCATATCTAACAGCATATGACCAACATTCTTTACCTGGAATGATTATGTAAAATACTTGTTCACATTGTCTTGGAAGAACATATGGCTCTGATACTAGCTCAACATTCCTTCTATCAACCATTGTAAATCCATTAGAATGCTCAATAACAGTTCTATTAGGGTCACGTTCATGGATTCATAACCTAAACCATTTGACATCAAACACAACTAACTTGAATGATTTAAAGTCACATTCAATTATGTCATGTAGTTACCCATAGTATCAACTATCAGAGACTTTCAGACATCTATCACCTCTAGAGGAAACACTGATAACCTGAAAAAATTCAATTATCCCACTATCAAAAGTTTTCATCTTTTCATCCAATCTCTTTTTTGAAATTTGCGGTCATTGCACCACATTTTATTGTGCTGCTTCAACTGCAATATGTCAAACACATAAAAGATTCATTGTGAATTGATAAGCACATTTATACCTGGAAAATTTTCAAATTAAGAAAAAAAAACCCACCATACGCATTGATATAATTGTAAAAAAAACTTAGTATGGGTGAATATGCTTTCCTAATTATTTTTTAAACCATATGCCAAATCAATTTACCTCTATGTAATATTTGTATCTCCATTACATTGAGCTTCTTTAACCAATGCAGATACACCATACCATGGTAACCTACCATTATTATCGTGTTTGCATCGTTCAATACATACCTTCATCCAATTAAGATTGTTCAAAATGTATAAATGTATTACATCCCACTCTTGACCGACTGTATTAAAATAAAATAATTCATATATATATATATATATATATATATATATATATAGTTACCATGTTATACCTTCATAATAATGGATTATGCGGGAAGACTAAAAATTGAAAAAGTACGATATACATAAAAAATAATAATTAAATGTAATATAAATCTCCACTATTTACTTACATCTCACTTGCCTCATTCTACCTTTCCCAATAGGTGTTCCCTTCAAATTTGTTCATGGAGTTGACATCACAAATGCGATCCAATACATTAATACTTTTTTCCTATTGCATAACTATATTGATGAATATAAACCGTGGTTTGATATACCATATATCAGGGCATGATCTTTGTCTGACCAAAGCCTTCAATGATTTCAAGTGCCTCTCAACCAACCATATTTATCTTATGTGTACAGGTCCACACTTTTCAATATCCTCGACTTGGTGTATGAGGTAGTGTTCTTGTGCATTGAAAAATTCCATAGGTAAATACTTTTGCATTTCACACATTAGATGACGAATTTGTTTCCTCCAATACTTTATATCTTCTATATTGATTTCTTTAGATGACAACCATATACAAATGATGCAAGAAAATCACAGTTTTCAACAAAAAAGTATATAGTACATGATGACAAGTAAAACACATGCAGTCAAATATAAATTCTACAACAACTTATTGAACAATTACACTTTGTACATAAATCTCCACTTACCTCATGTATTTTCCAAGATCATATATAACTTTTTTGACATTGTTTTCAAGGTTTTCTTAGAGAGATAGAGGTAGAACATACTGTAATAAAAATAATGATCAATAATTATTTATTCCCAAATTAGTAGAAAAAAAACACTAATTAACAAAATGTTTCACTAATGTCTAAATATACACACCAAACTAATTACCTTAATGGAATTATGCCAATTATGAGTTTTTGTCCCACCTAATTCACCTTTCTTTGTTAGGATATTCTTTATATTCGAAGAAAATCTAGTTGGAATTTTTTTTTTTAATAACCTCTTTAACATCCTTTCTTTGTTTCTTTGTCAATAACCATGGAAGGGCGCTTATATTTTGGCCATCTCCATCGCTATTTGAATGAGTCACACTTTGCAATGCACAATTTCCCTCCTTAATTTCATTACAAATATTGACAATTTTTCTTTATCTCTCCTTCCATCTAATATTTTCCATAAGGTCTTTGTTACATTCTTCCCGATGTGCATTGAATCAAACAATTTCTAGGTGCTCATACTAGGGGAGTCTATTGAATTGATCAAGATAACTTTTCATTCCTCGTGGAGGTGCTCTATTATTAATGCCTTGGTGACCTATAATGTGAATCATAGTTAAAGATATTATAACAACAATATAACCTGTCAATTAGTACAATTAAGAAATTTCCATAAAAATATAAAATAATCCAAATATATCATATGTTTTGATACATAGAGAATTTGATCCATACCTTGAGAGACTCTATTCTATTGCAACTTCCATGCATTAGGTGTCATTCTCTATGGTCTTAATCTAGTATATTATTTTCCATTTAAAGATGTTTTTTGTTACTTCGGTACCTTTGGTTCTATTGAAACCTACCAACATACAAAGGACCTCCATGATATGAGGTCCTAATTAGACATCACACTATTTGGTGTAAGAGTCTCATGTGCAAATATGGCTAAGCTTAAATTAACTTAGATATTTTCCTTGGCTTAAGCAATTAGCATCAAAGATTAGCGTGCATGTACTTTTGAATGAGCAAGAGAGTGTGCCTTATGAAATGTTCGATTGTAAATGTATCAAGGTTATTTATTGCAAGGAAGGAGAAGTGAGCCTCTAAGAGAGAAGTAATAGTATTACTCTAGTAGAGATGCATGCATATAAACAAGGAAGAATCATTAGACATCAAGTGAAATAGTTCACATAGATTCTACAATCATTAAAATCATCACAACACATTTCCAACAATTTTAACACCAAAAGTCACCAAAATAATTCAATTACATTAGTACTTATGAGATAAAACATAAATTATAAACATTAGAAGAATAATCTTGAAACATCCACGATCTATGCATGAAAATGTGTTGGCCAAATTTCTTCAAGTATTAAGCAAAAGTTCCAAGATACATGAGTACAATGAACATCACTAGCTCTAATAGTGGAGCATTAGAGCTACTACTTGCTCCCCAAAAGCATTATCCCTATCTCTCTAATGCCTTATTAGAGAATATGAAGTGAAAGTCATTTGCTTGAGTAATCAGTCTCCTTTTATAGCTTGAGGTATGAAATTTCATATCCCCGTGACTCTTAAGTTTCTAATATGAATTTTCAACTTTTATGACCTTTGGACTTCTATATAACTCTCGGACTTATAAATTACTTTTGGAATTACATGTTACTTTTGGAGTTACATGACTCTTGAGTTACATGTCCTTTGGAATTCTTGACATGGATCCTTTTTCATACATGACTCTTGGAATTCTACTTCTTTGTCTTTACAATAATTACACGATTATGTCATGATTTCCACATCATCATGTGGTGAGAACATGACAAGTCACTGACATTGATAGCTTGGACTCATAATGACTGATGACATGGACTATCTTGATAGGTGACAATGGTTCCACTTGTATTTTTTTCTTGCATGCAACTTCCATGTTGTTGATGTTTTTACCCTCGAAAGGGTCTTTGATCATATGGAGTCTTTTGAGTTGCTTTGATCATTAGGATTTCAATGTTCTTAATTTTGTCTCATCACGTGTTCTTTGTTCTTGAATTCTTCCTTTGACTACCCTCTTTTCTTGATCTCTTCATGCACCTTTGCCATGTTGTTCTAGAATACCTACAATTGAAATCAACCATGGAAAGAAAACATCAGACTGAAAAGTATCCTATCCTATGTCTCATGCAAATTAGTTATTCATGCCTTGATAGTGTGCTTGAGAAGGACAAGGGGAACTTCTGTTTCTAAGGCACATTTCCAAGGAGGGAAGGATGAATGCTTTAAGGCTTTGAGATGTGCTAGTGTGATCAAGAGAATCATGGAGAGTGCATAACACATTGCTGAAGGTTGAAGGGATGAAGCTTTGACCTTCCCAAGTGCGTTATGCCCTCAAGAGAGGCCAAGAGAGCGCACGACGTAAATCCGAAGGCTAAAGGGTTGAGCTTTGTTCTTCATAAGTGCGTTGTGCACTCAAGTGAAGATAAGATAATGTTGGGCACACATTCGAAGCTCGAAGGGGAAATCATTTGTTGGTTCAAGGTGCACTCATGCACTAAGGGAGGGTACAGTTCTTCGATTCAAAGGAGTGTGGTTAATAGGAAGACTTGATTTTCCTATGCACTGTTTGGAATATGGAAGAGGGATCTCGGCTTATTGAGATTAAAAGAGGTTTCCCATTCAAAGAAGTAATAGTATAACCTCTAATATTTTTTTTCTTGCTATAGATTTTCCCCTTATCCTTTATCTACTAGATTAGATAAGCATGTAACATATCAATTAGATTTAACACCAAGTTGAGGGGTTTGGATACTATAATAGATGTGGATCTGATAGGTTACCTCAAAGGTTTTCCTTTTGGATGTATCGTATCTTCCATCCAGACTTAGCTCAAACTATGACATCTCCCCCTAAAAAAGGAAGAAGTAACAGATAGCCAAGTGTTGTGGTTGTCACAATTCCTCTTTATTTCACCACAATGCCTTTATGAGCCATGCACTCTTTCACACAATGTCTTATTTATGTACAATGACAAAGACACAAAATGAGAGGGGAAATGAATCAACACAACAAACTTGAGACCAAAAGCAAATGATAAGGCAATAAAATATACAAGAAACACAACTTATAGTTACTACTAGAAATAGTGCTTCAAACTCAATGCTTGACAAGAAGAGAGTCATTCCTCCCATCTAAAGATTTCACAACTTGAAATAATTATGACCGATTTTCTCTTTGATGGTGTAGGGGCCTATCCATAGGGATTAGAACTTCGTCTTTTTTCCTTTCTCTTCATGGGCTATATCCCACTTCAATACTAGGTCACCCATATCAAAACTCTTAGTCCCTACAAATTTCTTCGAACCAATGCTTAATATAGCTTTGGTTTGCAAAAACCTTTCTTTAGCTTTGAGCCTTTCTTCCTGAAATTTAAGCAAAGTATCTATCCTTCTTTAAACCAGAAGGAACGGTCTTCCTTGGGACTCTTGGGAGAGTTGCAAGGATGGGAGATACAAGTTAGGAGGCAAGATAGCCTCTTTACCATATAATAGAAAATATGGTGAGGTTTTGAAGGAAGGATTAGGAGTTACAGGTCAACCCATAATGAATTTACCAAAGCATTGTGCAAGTTCCTTTTCTTAGATAAAATGATTTTCTTGATTATCCGAATGATATTTTTGTTTGTTAATTATGCTAAATAATTTCCCTATGGATAATAATTAGATGCATACTTTAATATGATACCATTTTCTAATGTGAAACCATAAAGTTTCAATGAAGAAAAATAAGTTGCATCATCAAAGACAAGAGACGATGGAATGCCAAACCTGGTTATAATTTTCTTCTTTAAGAATTGGATGACTTCCTGGTTGTTAAATTGTCTTAAAGGAACTTCTTTTGTTCACAGATTAAAATAGTTTGTTGCTATCAAGATGTATCAATGTTGCTTTGATAAGTGTGGGAATATTTATCCAATAACATCTAGTCCCCACTGTTGGAAAAATTCCTCAATAGCTACTGGTAGCAATGGATCAACTAACATCTGGTCTCGATTGACATATCTCTAACAAGATGGGGACTTACAGGCATAAGCATGAGTGTCCTTAAATAATGTAGGCCAATAATAACCAAACCTGATTACTTTATGTGTAGTTGCATCACCTGCATAATGTCCACCCACCGGTTAATTGTGAAAATCTCTTAATACCTTATGTGTGTCTTGAGGCTTTAAACTAGGGTATTTTTTTTGAGGATTTAATATTTTTCCTATATATAATACTGTAGGAAACTATTTTAGTTTGAAAATTAATATGTATAGAATGTAGGCAAAATTCAATCAAAAACATGTAATTTACTATTAAAATTCATAATTTTTGGCGAATATCATCCATTTAATCATATATATGTAAAAAATAGGCAAATTTTTAACCAAATCAGTGAATATGTTTTTCATAAAATGTCCAAAAAATAGCCCATTTATGAAATTTCGCCCCTAAAATATTCCCTACTCTAGGCACCTAAGCAAGACACATTTTGGTGCTTTCTGAAAAACACTTCATGAATGAGTTGATAAGATAAATCTTTAACATGGATTTCCCTCATTTGTTTATTCGATAAATATGTGGGAAATGTGTCGTTCTCTAAGAATTTTCATATGTAAGAATACCATGGCAATGTCAAGTTTATCTAGGGAACTCATTCGACATTATACTTCTCTATTTCCTACACCCATCCAAAAATATCTTGCTTTGTGACATCTCTCACTTCCGCTCAAGTTGACAAAGGCCATGACCCTTAATGGTATGAACTGGCTTAAACTCCAGATCATATTCTTGGAAATATGTCATCCAATTTTCCTTATTCTCACCTAGCTCCTATTGCACAAACAGTGTTCTGACATATCGATGAAGCACATATATGATCGTGTGAGATTTAAAGAGGTAGGGTCCGAAGTGGTTGATTTCCTTATATACAACATACACTTGTTTATCAACAATAATATATTTTAGCTCTGACACATGTAATCCAACACTCATGAAAGAAATAGGTCATTCATTTACTTCAAAGTCCTTTTATGTTAACACAATGACAATATATGAATCCTAGGCGAAAGTATAAAGTTAGAAATCCATTCCATAATTAGGACTAAACAATGTAGGTGCATCAACAACAGTTTGTTTAGTATGATAAAAAGCATCATTTTCCCTTTTGTCCCACTTATAAACTGCAACTTTCTTTATCATCTCTTGCAATAGTTTAACTACCTAAGCATAGTCAAAGATGAACTTGCGAAGGAAATTAATCTTCATAAGAAAGATTACATAGCTTTCTTCTTTATAGGGAACATGATTTGAATTATTGATTTGACCCTTTCTAGATCAACTTGGGTTTTACTCTGGGCAATGATGTGTCCAAAGAGAGTGCCTTCCAACACACTGAAGATGATTTTCTTGGGATTGAGAGAGATCCCATATGACTTCGCTCAAATATTTGTCTCATATGATGCAAATGGTCTGATCATATTTTAGAGAATACAATTACATCATCCAGATAGACTACTACAATTTGGCTAATCAGGCCATGGAAAGAAATGTCCATTTCTCTTTGAAATGTAGCACCAGCATTGAGATGCCTGAATGGAATGCGCTTAAAGGTGAATATTCCCCACTTGTTCCTGAAAATGGTTTTGAACCATTCTATTTCTGCCACTAGAACTTGACTATAGCTAGAAAAACCTTCTAGTAACAAGAAATTCTTGGACCCAGATACTGTTTGGGGGATTTGTTCCATGGATGACACTAGATAATTATCTCTGTCTGATGCCTAATTGAGGTTGGGAAGGATGACGTATAACCTTATCCCACAGGAATTCTTCCTGATAAGGACAACATTCAAAACCCAAGTAGAATATCTAACCATAAAAATGATTAGAGCATCCAAAAACTTCCTTAATTCTTTTTAGATTAGGGGCTCTAAAGGTTAGATGAAATTTCCTTAGATTTTGTTGAAAAGGTTGCAACCGTAATGGGAATGACATACTAGATTATATGAGTCTAATATGTCTTCCAATCATCGTAGGTCCATGCAAATGCATCTTGGTAGTAGTTGAATAGGTGGATGAATGCTTTTTGTTCTTATGGAGAAACAAATGTACCTAGGTTTACATATTTTGGATCATCTTGAGTTACCAAGTGGACTTGTTCAAATGACAGCTTTGAGCTCTGAGTCTTAGTAATGATTGGTCCTCTGAATCAGCTTTACAATTCATATAATTTTTCCAGGGACACTACACTTTTAGGCATAGTATTTCCTTGCATTGCATCAATTGCTTCCTGCAAAGACTTTTGATGCTCATCTTCTTCGCTAGATGCATCCTAGAATAGGTCCACATTATCCATAAAATGCAGTATTTGTTTGTCATCACTGAAAACATGAAAATTAGTTACATTATTAGGTACACATGATTTACGTACAATCTATAGAAAAACTATTTGATGACATTCTAGCGGTTGCATTAGCTAATGTATTAGCTGTGACATTTCTAATTCAAGGAAAAAAATTAATATTTAAATCTTTAAAATACGTAATAAGTATCCATACTTCCTATTGGTATTTTTTAAAACTTGGTGAAATGCATTGGATAATGTTCTGCATTTGACAAGTACCCACTTCTGTGTCACCAATTACTTTGAGGAATTATACTTTTATTTTGATGGCTTTCTTTAACCCAAGAACAAGTGCTTCATATTCGACAATATTGTTTATGCACTCTAACTCCAAATGACATTATATGGTGTACTTCTTATTATGTGGGCCTGTGAGAATGTAACCAACTCCAGATCCATCCTGTATTTTTAAACCATCAAATTACAAATTCCAAATATTGTCAGCTACTAAACTAATTCCCATACTATTATTACTATGTACATCTATGTTACGAGATTTGTTAGCACTAGTTGGAATACAAGGAAGGAGCTACACCTTTGTATCTAATAAGATGGGTGATGGTTGTGCTTGATAATACCCATGATCAATTTCCAAGAAATAATTTCCAAATATTATGTTTCCAAATCCAACATCCTCATTATGACCTCATGTGGTGTTACAGTATATTTCATGTAGGGTTCACTTTCCACTCAAAACTAGTTATTTATGCACTTATATGGAAGCAATAAGTGTGACCAATATATAGCAAAATATCCTTGTAATTTTCTAAACTAGTATCTACTCCTAAGTACGCCATAAGCTTCAGGGATGTCCACAATAAATGTTTATTCATTGGTGTACCCAATGGTCAAATGACAAGTGGATAATAACATTGTTGAGTTCACCAATGACCTAGACAAGTGATATTTCCAACTGAATGATTTGTGCATAATTTCTATCCCAATTAGGGTTAATTTTATTAGTAACATATAATGGCATTACATTTATGGATACACATGAATCAACCAAATTGTTAACACTGAAAAATCATACACCTGCTAGTACAATCCAGAATACATTAAAAGCATCCTTCATAATGCAGAGGTGGACATTTTTCCAGTCAAATACATTTTTAAGATTCAAAAAGCAAAATTTATCCTAAGGTCCAAAGTTTATAAAGGAAATAAATTAATTCAACACGTAGATTTCTTCGATAAATGTGCACGTGTGACATATCCTCAAAAAGTCGTGCAATTGCAGAAAAGATGACTCAGCAGTCTAAGACCACTCTACACACTTGGAGCCGATTTCTTGATACGAGATCGACCTAGTATAGCTGAATTCAAGTCACCTTGGAGAAGTGCAACCCTCAATAGAATCCCCTTCTCCTAATAATGTTTCTTTATCATATATGTACCAAGAGAGAGAAGAAGGATTAATTTTTTTTTTTATATAAACAGGCCATGGGAGAGACAAAAACAAGAGACATTATTATGCTAGCCAAATTGTTGTTTGAGTAAACCACCATTACGTTGTTGAAACCAAGGAAGTGAAGAGAACTAGCATGTTGGCCAAATTTCTTCTAAGACACCCAACATCTTAGTGAGTGAAGAGTAATCCACCCTTTGGAGAGTCTCCACACTTCTTTGAGAGAGAGGAGAAACTTGCAAAGATATTGAGGAAAGGAAACCCCCTTGTTGAGGATTGTTTAGCCCCCTAGTTCAAAGAATTCTCTTCACTTGTATGATATTCTAATTGTATTCCACCTCTACCACCAACAATCAATAAAGAGATATTTTTCCACATATTATTGATTTGTTTTCTCTATTTGAGCATTGTTTTTTTCATGCACCTCTTTGTTTAATTTTATGTTTATGTATGCATTGTTTCAACTATTTACAATGTTTTGTTTATTTAAGTCTATCCACTAACAACACCAATTTTGATTGTGATCCTTTGCAGGCAACAATCCACTGCTAAGGGGGTGTTTTTTGGTACACTTGTGCTCCAAAAAAACTACAATAGGAATGGAAACCATACTGATATCTTTACATTAATCTAGATATGGTTTGTTGGACCTCCTCCTTGCACAAACATCCTTCAAGGTGCTCCTCACCTCCCTGGATTTTTTTACAGTCCCCCAGGATCTGTTCTAAGACCATGGAAGTGAAAATTTTCAAAACATTCTCACCCATGCTCTTTTTTCTCTGACAGACATGAAGCATGCATATGTTTCTACCAAACGCGCATGAAAGGCAGAGAAGAAACAAAAAAGCCTTGTATTTTTCATTTTTCTCAAGTGATTGGTAACCTCTAGTGAATTTCCTTCACCTCTGCATTCTATGTTTTATGTCTAGTACCCTTGGTTTCTTGAATGAACCCTAATTCATGAAGAAATTAGATAGTTTTTTTTATTATTTTCAACAAATACCCACATAGATTAATTAGGGAGGAAATTAAGTGGCCATAATCCACATATGTTTTCAAACTATTTTCATTTAATTTTCTGCAAATCGCATTAACTTAATTAGTGAAGCAAGTAAGTGGCCCATTATCCGTAAATCTTATTACTAACCAAAGGTTTTTTTGGGACTAGGAGAAAATGTTACTAGAGAAATTAAGTAATCCCTGCTTCCCTTACATCTCCTAGATGAACTTGGGATTGCATATGAAAACTGTGTTGAAAATATTTGAATTTCGATCTCCCTTATTTAACTCCACATAGTTTAATAGGAAAAAAGTAAGTGGCCAATAATCCACAAACAAAATTATTTTTTCCATGCAAGGAACAACCAAAACTTAGTGTAATTAGAAGGATATTGAAAAGAATCATTGCATATCCAAATCTTATCAAACTTTGTATGCTCAGTTGCATTACACACTAAGCCTCCATACGCTTTGTACTCAAAGATAATCTACTTCTAGATCTTTGGTTACTTAGTTTATTTTGGCTTACAAAGTCACTCCATAAGTGAATTAAGCCTATTTAAAAACAACCATACTTGAATAGAATAAATTTCCCCACAAGGGCCACCAAAAATTTATAGTTCAGGTTAGGACCATTAGGGATAGGCATCCCATAAGTCGCCATGGTCATGCTTCAATCATCCCACGGAAAATAAAACCCAAGCACGGTAGAGACCCGATTCAGAGTGGGTTTGGCTTAGGCCTAGTGTGTGCAGTACTCTTTAGGGATACCTGACCCATCTAGTGCTTGGTACTGGTAATCGATTACCAAGAAGCTCAACACTTGAATTCTCACGTGGGATGAAGGTACTTAGTGACCAAATCTAGGGCATCCTTTCCTTATAGGTGACAGTGCAGGCAACACTTGAGCCTCATTACCATTAACTTGGTTGATACCTTAGTTGCTCAAAGGCATCATCAGTTCTTGTGGGACATTTCCCCAAGACCCATAAGAGGATATCTCCATAAGACCCAGCTATTTTTAGAGTGGACAAGATGATTAGTTCTTCATAGGACTCTTTATCATACGCGACAAACTAGAACCCTTTTTTTTGTTTACTTGGTCACATATTTTAACTAAAGGAAAATAAACCAATTATATTTTCACTTTGCTTTATGTATGTGATCCAATTGCATTGATATTTATCTCCTTCCCTCACTAAACAAAAATTAGCACACAATCTAAATTGACACCATAGGGGACCCCACAGCTCCTCGTCGATCTAGGCATTTTTTAAACCTCACCCCATTACCAGGAGGTTTACTAAGACTCCCACCGTTTAGGCGGAGAGGATGTCACTCCGCCGCCATTATTAAATCTTCCTTTATTGGTGCAACTTTGCTTGGAACTCCTCCTCAGAAAAGTACACCCTTCACCGCTCCTAAAGGATCCCCATAGGCTACCCCCTTTGGGAGCACACATACCTCTCCTCTGGATAGTCCTTGAGATATGCATCAGGGTAATCCTCTTGTGACATCCCCACAGAGGACTCGATTGTGTATAGTTGTCCATAATCGTTTTGTGATGGTAGGTAATGCAGAGATCACATTCTTATTTTCATTAAATATCTTGCATTTAAGAAAGATCACCAATGGCCCAATTAAACATGGACAAAATTGGCCAACTATTCCCACAAAGCTCCCTTCATATATTCCAAAGTTCGAGGGAAAGCAGGGTGAAGACCCAGGGAACCACATCATGATGTTTCACCTGTGGTTTTCATTTAATAGTATCAAAGAAGATACTATTATATTATAATTATTTCAACACAACCTTACGGGGCCCACTACAAAGTGGTATATAGACCAACCCTCTGTGTCTCACGAGACCTTTAGCTCATTAGCTACTACTTTCCTTACTTTCTTCCAACTCCTAGTCTACCATGATTCAGGTTTGGAACTTCTAACCAACTTTAAACAAACACAAGCTACACACATCTTGGACCATATCCATGAATGGCAGAAACGCCATAGCCTGTGCAAAAATGAATTTGAAGATAAAGTCCTCCTGGATATTTTCTTGATACCCCTCACCTCCAAAATCTCTAAAGACATCGCTAAAACATTCCTGCAAAGTGAGGAAGAAGCCATTAACACATATTTCATTAAAATTGGAAATATTTAATTATAAGGACATCACTAGAATTGAGATTTTTGGTTATTTTGAAATTCTAGATCCACTATTTACTTCCAAATTTAATGAAATATGTGTTCATTAGTAAATCCCAACAACTAGAGTTGATCTATAACCAACCTGGGTACATTTATCACGTGCTTCTAGATGCCCCGTGCCTACCATCTTATCGATAAATCAGAGGCACATCCAATAATGTTGATGGACTAATTGGGGCCTTATCCTAAATACATCATAGAAATAGTTGCTAATACCCTGTGTATCCAGTTAATGGCCCATCCTATGATGCTACACCACCATTGCAAAATACAAGATATTGTAATGGTCAAACCGCACCTATAAAGAATAATAGTCGATAGGGTTAACAAGCACCAACCCTCGCAAGGAGGCTCGTATCATAGTCCTCAGGGAAATCAATACTCCTCCTGGAGTATAGATAAGACATCACTCCCCCAAGCTAGTACGTTAACCAAAGACGCAAGAACCAATATTCTCCTTTCCCAGTACTGCAACAGAATATCCCGCAAAAGAAAAATAATGCATGGGTAAATCTAGTGCAACCATCTCTCGCTTCACCGCATCAATCAGAAGAACAACCAAATTCAGGTAATCCTTCTAATGGTGCTAGGAAAAAGCCTAAAAATAAGTGAAAGGGAGAACCCAAGAAAGGAGGCAGTAATCAAAAGCAACTCCCAAGAACACCAAAGGGCTAACCCCAACTAGAACCAAAACAAAGGTACAACCAATAATAACTCGCAGAAATAGGGCAAGAACACTAATCTCTGGACTAATCATGCATGCACTATCTATGGGGAGTATGACCTTTATACCCATCACTATCTTCAACTTCCTAATTTGAAAAGGACACAAGACAATAGGGGGGAAAGTGGCCAACTAACTGCAGTCACGCAGGAACCCTTTCCCCATTAGGGAATCGTTAACACACAACAACAAAGTTCCCAAACTCACCCATCTGGAGGGAGCTTCAAAAATACTCCTAACCATGATATCTTCATGATATGAGAGGACATCCCCTTACAAATGAGTTATCGAACTTATGAGACTCCCCCAGAGCCTAATGTGTCCACCTCGGCTATGGCCATACCTACTAGACCATTGACCATCACACAACCTTCCATAGATGTCATGCCTAAAATGGTCAAATGACCTTTACAGCACATAGGTCCCAATTCAAAAGTTACCCATAGTTACAACATAGATGATGACTTAGCTCAATCACCATCATCTATGTCGGGACTTGAAGTCCTGCAGACGTGTCCAACCCAACAAAAAGTCCTACTTTCCTCTTTATGCACAATTGACCCATATAATTCACGCATCATGGTATTTGACTTGGACAAAGCTACTCCATGGCTACCCTCAGCCATCGCTTTTCAAATCCCTGTCTCAGTCCATAATATCAATATCCATCATTGCATTGTCGACGAAGGGGCTTCGACATGCATCATGTCCAAATCTATTTGAAAAAAATTAGGATCCCCTAAAATTAAGCCTTCTAACATAATGCTTAGAACATATGATGAATGCCCTTCTGCTCCCATCGGTCTATTCCCTAGCATGCCAGTTAAGTTGGCTGGAAAAATTGTGTTAATAGACATTCAAGTACTCGACGCCCAGTTGGATTGCAACATCCTACTAGGTCGAAGCTATATGTACAAAATTCTTACAGTCACCTCATCCATGTTTAAAATCATGATGTTACCCCATGATGGGAAGGTCATTACCATTGATCAACTTACATACTACAAGAAGACAACTTCACTCAAACCAGATGGTGTTTTTCCCTTAGTATCCCAAGAGGTGGTCACTACTTACACCGAGCTCAGCCCAGGCCAGTTTAAGCCATCAAACCTCCTAGGAATATTCCTAGGAGACCCTCCGGTAATACAAGATCTTGTCCAAAATACCGGTGTGCATGATGAATTCATCAAACACCAACTAAACACCAGAATCAATTCCAAACACCTCACCCCTTGTAGCTGAAGAAGTCAGGTCTTTACCTCCCACAATTAAGAAAACCCACTTCTTATGCCCCCAATTGGGTTTCATCTCACACCAAGCCATGGAAACCCTCACATTATGAAATATGACTCTCACAATACCAATTTGGTACCTAATCCCCATGATTGTGTCGAGTGAGTCAGGACACATGTAGGAAGGGAGCTTCCCTGTACCTTCGTTTCAGAGGAACACCCCTACTAAAAACCATTTAGCGCCTACCACAATTGGAGCTGCCAAGAAAGGAAAAAAAATAGTAAAAAAAAAGAAACTTCCAACTCCTCCAAACCCATGCAACCCTACGCGTTATGGGAGGAATTCGGGCACCCAAATCATATATGCCCCAAAATAGATGAGTTAATAACAATCATGAATTCCTATAAAACATCAATAACCCCATCTCCACCAAAAGAAGCAAAATACATACCCTTTCATAAAAAGGAAGTACACACTAACCATGTGTGTGACATATGTGATAAATATGGACACTACACTCATCATTGTCTGAATATCTGTGAACTCCAAGAGACAATAAAAGGTCTCATCTAAGCCAACAACAATGAGCCCATAGAACCAACCCCACCTCCACAAAATGATAAATGTCAAAACATCTTCTACATACAGGAAGAGGCATCATCCAACTCCGCACATTCCTTAAACACACGAAGGAAGAATAAGCCATATTTCTACCCCTCTACTTTACCATGTGCTATATGTGATGACCCTACCCATCTAGTAGACTGGTGCCCAAAATTATGGACACGTTACCAAGTTTGCTCCACCACCTAGGAGGACAAAAGAAGAAAATCTAGGCATCAATACCATATATGCACTATATGTGAAGAGAACCATCAAAAAAGGAGGTGCCCTCACCTTCCTCAATTCTGCAAAATAATGAATTTCATATGTAACTTTGCAAAGGAAAATCCCTATATACTGGACTCAAATATGAAATCCAAAAAACCCATTCCCCCACCCGACGAAGAAGGACCCCTGGATTTCGTATGTGTGTTTGAGGAGAAAATATGGTTAGGTCATCGCCATTTCACCTCCCATCACCATCACCATTCTAGACTAGGTCAAAATAAATCAAAAACCACCTGGCAAAGAAATTCATCCATTACATGCACATTATGTGACAAACCCAATCATTTAACTAATAAATTATGTGAACTAAGTAGGTTTAATGATATTTTCCACTTAGTAGCCCACATCCCCTATAAACACCTATCAAACCAAGAAAAAATTACGTGGTGTTATTGGTGCATTTGCTCTCAATTCCACCACACAAGGAATTGTGAGTACCTTACATGGTGTCATATAGAAAAAACAGCATTAAAACCAATCCACACAAACAAGACATGCCATAACAAGACCTCGCCCCAGAGATGGATACCTCCACAAGATATCCTATCACACAATGACAACAAGGCATCAACATCCCATGCCATGAGTAGCACCTCCTCTCATACAATTTATGTGGTTAGCTTTGAACTAGTTCAAAGAAACCCTACCCATAGCACAACTAAAGTTCAAAACCCTTTTGAAGGACCCATACATCATCAAGCATTTCCTCCACAAGGGGGCATACATACTATCAAATCCCGATGGGACTTGCCTAAAAAATCCTATCAATGACCTCTACCTAAAAAAAATCATCCATAAAATGTTAGAGAAAACATGTATGTACATTGAATTATTGTTTATGATGATCACCTCATCATAGATGTATTCTAAAAGTCACTTTCTTATCTCATATCAACAGATGGATATTCCACTACCTTATCACCATGGATTCACTGACGGTGCATCTCAATGGTCACAAAATCTTGTTGTTGCATCATGGGCCATATACACTCGTGATCGAACACCTCGTCTCTTAAATGGACTTTGTATCAGGTTAGCCACTGAAAATGAAGAAGAATATGATGTTGTCATAGGCCTCTTGGCCGATGCCCACCACCTAGGTATCTGTCACGTCCATGTGTTCCTTGATTCCCAGCTCATAGTATCCTAGTTAAATATGACGTTCCAAGTCTGTGATCCATGCCTTTTTCACAAATATCTGCATGCATAAAGGTTAGCTAGACATCTTGATCAATTATAATACCCAACGATCAAAATCATATAGCTAATCACATCGCTAATCAAATCCTAGACTAGCATGCATAAATAATATAACCATCAAGATATATAAGAACATCAACACAAGATACATCTATAAACACAAATGCAGAAATACACCAAGAAGTATGGATGCATATATCACATCATGAGATCTGCCAAAAATAGCCTCATATATACATCAAAAAATATATATGAGTACAAAAATCATTGGCCCATGACCAAGAAGGATAAGTCACCGAAACTACAAGGGATCATCCTCATAAATGGGTGCTTTCCCTAGTACATACATCATCCCAACCAAAAAAAAAAATACATAGCTAGTCTCCCTAGGGCCTTGGTGGCACCATCTATGCATCAAGAGACAATATGGGACTTGTTGTTACCACCACCATAGCAATATGGTGCAAATTCGTCGAATTCTCCTACTCCTGGAACATCGTCCTCTCAACTAAAACCTCTAGAAGGTGATTCCATCCCTCAAAGGGCACACCTTCGATCAAGGTCTTCGCTTGTCTCCAGGAGCCACGGTACTATTGTAACTCTGCCTTTGCATCTCTTGTCGTGCCTCAACCTCCTCATCTTGCACGACCAGTCTCTCTCTATGCATAGCCCCCTCTACTGAGGGCCCACCAATCTCCAGCTGAGGCCTCTATGCTAGTTGCTCTAGGCCATCCTGAGGAGCAGTCAGTGGCCTTGGTACCTAGGGTCTCTAAGGAATAGGCACATCCCTTGCAACTCCCATATGTCTCGAATCATGGCCAACCAGAAAGGCTAGTGGACATCCCCACGGCCCCACATCTGCAAGTAAACAAAGAATAGTGTCATTATCATCATAAATCATAAATACGTGAAAAAACACATATGTATACAAATTCATAAGTAACAAGCATATACCTTATGGTCCCCAGACAACATCTAGAGGAAGACCCATCTCCAAATCTCCCCAAAAGTCAACCCCATGGTACGGGTAGTCCAATATCAACTCAGGGTTGGACTCAAACCAACATAGTACCATGTTAGTCCAGTACCAACCAACCTCTCCTTCACCCTCCTGTGGCATTGCACGTCCCCAATGATGCATGTGAGGCTCCCGAGGAGGCCCTACCAATACTGCAATAACTCGACAAAGCACAACCACCCTCTCATAGAGTATGCTGCAAATCCCACTACCGCAACCAAAACTCTTGAGCAACAATCCCTAAACCTGGGTAAGCTGTGAGATCATCCCCTACTACACCATTCAGGCCCAATCAAAGAATTCCCCCACCTGAAGTCATTGCAAAACTAAAAAATAAGACCCCGAGCATCTGTTGGGGGACATCGACCCCATGAATCTAACGACCATATCTAGAATTACTCGCTTTTCTAGATCCTCCACCACTATTATCCTCATGCAACCATATGAAATAGGTTCATCATCATAGTGCCCATCAACCAAAACCCTCATGCTAGCATCCCCTCCTGAAAGGGGATAAGGAAGAACCTCCCCTCACGGCATCAACTCAGTAATGAGGTAGATGTCAACCTTTGCCAGTATCGGGAGGTCTTTATGGTAGATAACCATCACTTGGTGATCTGCATCCTAGTAACTAACCAGATATCATAGGAACATTTCCTTCGACCTCATCAACTAGTTATGAAGAAACTTCAACAACCCCCACTGCACTAGTTGATGCCTCACATTAGCATCCTGCGACACAACATTCCAAAGAGGAGACCATTCTTGCTATCTCGAGATCATCTTGCCACCAAGGATGCCAAAAGTCATAAAGGAGAACCTCTTAGGTCCTCAAAAATTCAAAATGGGGGCAAAAAATTAGTTTTCGCCCCACCGCGTGCTTGTTTCCTAAACAGGTGCATGGTGCATGTCCCTGTTCTTCAAAAAATTGCAAGGTGCATGTGTTTGTATCCCATATAGGTGTGGACCTAACATGCAAATGATTAGGAAATTCATCATGAACCCCAGTAGGGTTCATCACACAAACCGATAAATTATACATGCGCAACATGTGTTTGAGTACCCCTTTCATGCAAGGTCTTCGTGCATAACTCTTGTTTTGCGGGACGACCATGCAGCTCAAGGAGAGTCACCCACACAATCTTTAAGATTGACCCTAAAAATCCATATAGGGGACCCCTGTATGGCCTACCTAACCTAGCAGACTGAAAATCACAAAGTTTGGGGCTCAATCTCTTACCTATCTCTAACGGCACGAATCCTCGGTGCACAGGCTGACCACAACGACAATAAACATTCCAGGAAATTGCTCTGACCTCCACAACTCAAAATTGCAAATGATTGATTTTTGGATCCCATGGCCTTATCTATCGCCCTTTTTACCATATATTGGGGTACATTACATAAGCCTAAGGTATCTATTGACAAAACCAAAAGATACATGAAGATCAATCCCACGACATCTCCATCATGGAATCATTCATTCCCGAAAACGCAAAAAGTCATTTCCTAGGCCTATCACACATGTCAGGTACTTCTCCAGCTCTCTAAGTCTATAACATTCATTATATGTGTATGTCTTAAAAGATGCTTTCACTTCAAGTTTTAGTTGTATCCATTGTAGGAATATCACACATGGTTAGCTTCAACCAACGCCTCGACAAGCAAAAATAAAGTAGGTATCATTCTCCACTCAGCATGATAGGATCCCCCCTAAAATGCTTTGCATATCCTGACATCATTTCTCTGAAATGTGCCATAAGGTCCAACATATTTACCATGTTTATCACTGTCTCACACTTGTATATGATAAAAATTCATGCCGGTTGATAGAAAAACCACCCCTCCATGGCTCCCTTCATCATTGTATATCCTTCTTCACACAAAGGAGAGATAACCACTCACTCCATCCCAGGAACCATCTCACATGCATATATGAAATTTTTGCCTCATTATGTTTCATTCATTACGCATTCACCCCATTTTCTCAGGCCTTATCACAATACTAACAAATGCATATCTGCGTCCTACATTTGGCCTATCGTTCATCAACATCACAAAACCCATTTTTACCACTTCACCCACCCCCCCAACATGAAGACCAACCAATGGGGCCCCCACCCTCAATAGATATATTACACCTTCACACTGGTTATTATCATCATGGGGAACCTATCTTCGTGGTTGTACATCCAAACTAGCCCTTATTCTTTTGGAAAATGTACACATATTTTTTTGAAAAAAAATCTCCCATCCACATTTGATTTTTACAATTCACGGCCCTCACTTACCTACAATTATTTAATCACCTTTGGTCACAGCTCATTAACAAATCACCCCCATTTTTCACATCCGTCAAAAATCACCTGCACCCATCTTGGAAATCGTACCAAATCCAGGATCATCATAAAGCATGTTTGTGACTATCGTCGTTTGCATATCAAGCTCTGACCTTAGAATAGCTATATATATCCTCCAATATTGGTAGCCCTCACTATCATGAATATCTAACCCAAGTTATTATAATATGTTCATATCTCACATTGATTTCCCAACTCACCATGTCGGGCGGATGACACCTCTCTCCTATCGACTTCAACAAATATATTCCAGGAAAGAGGTAGTACCTTGGATACTCCATCCCTTAATAGGGATATCCTAGGGGGGCACATTGGGAACCATTCTTGCCCAGTGATGTCATCGATACCCTTGACATTTGACATCAACTCAATCATTCATGTCAAGGTGGTGTTGTACTTATTTAATTTTGTGGTTCATTCATATAGTCGAAGACCCCCACATCACTAAGCACCTCATTCATCAGTGCTTATATTATGATGTGGGGAAGGTGCCTACCACCAAATACCTATGCATACCACAACACCCATCAAAAAAGTGCTTCACAAAGAGATGCATAGGAAAATAATATTTCACCTATATGACCAGAAAGCAACCCTAAGGGTGTCAACAATTTTCATCATCAAGCTATTAGCACATCAACAACCACCACATTGACTGGAGACGAATCAATTATTTTCCAATTATAATCAGTTCTGATTAGCCATAATAACGAGCATGGGACATGCCTTCCTCTTATATACACACCATTATTATATTTTTGTCACTAGATCATGGGTATCATTCATACTCAGTCAAGGGGTTTTTCTGTACTCGCCTCCAAAACAAGTTATCCTCTCTCTCAAAAATTTAACCAGCCTCTCCAAAGGAAATGAAAACATGATGTATTTCAGCTATATGTTTTCTCCTAACCTCATACATCAGGGGAAAACTATTAACACCGAAAAGTTGTACACTTTCTAGTATAATCCATAAGACATTAAAAGTGTCCAACATAATGCACAAGTGGACATTTTTATAGCCAAATACAATATGAAGATTCAAAAATTAAAAGATATCCTAAGGTCCAATGTTTGTAAAGGAAATCAATCAAGGCCACACATAGATTTCTTCGATAAATTCATGCACGTGACATATCATCAAAAAGTCATGCGGTTGCAGAAAATATGACTCACCAATATGGGACCACTCTACACAGTTGGAGCCAATTTATTGATATGAGATTGGCCTAGTACAGCGAAATTCGAGTCACCTTGGAGAAGTTTAGCCCTCAATGGAATCCTGTTTTCCTACTCATGTGTCTTTATCATACATGTACCAAGAGAGGGAAAAGGGATTAAAAAAAAATCCATATAAACAAGCCATGGGAGAGCCAAAAACAAGAGACATTGCTATGCTGGCCAAATTGTTGTTTGAGAAAACCACCATTACATCATTGAAACAAAGTAAGTGAAGAGCACTAGCATGTTGGCTGAATTTCTTCTAAGCAACCCAACATCTTAGTGAGTGATGAGGAATCCACCCTTTGGAGAGCATTTACACGTCTTTGAGAGAGAGGAGAAACTTGCAAAGAGATTGAGAAAAGGAAGCCAACTTACTCAGGAATTTTGAGCCCCCTAGTTCAAATAATTCTCTTCAAGTGTCTAAGATTATAATTGTATTCAACCACTACCACTAGCAATCAATAAAGGGAGATTTTTCCTCAAATTATTGATGTGTTTTCTCCGTTTCAGCATTGTTTTGTTCATGCACCTATTTGTTTAATTTTATTTTTATGTATGCATTGTTTCCACTATTTACAATGTTGCTTATATTTAAGTTTATCCACTAACATCACCAATTTTGACTGTGATCCTTTGCCGGTAAATATTCACTGCTAAGGGGGTGTTTTTTGATACACTTGTGCTCCAAAAAAACTACAACACAAACAATTATGGACATTTTCATTAAAATTTACAAAAGCTAGTAAAACTAGGGGGTAGATATTTTTAACATCTATAGTTACATCATTAACCACATATTCGAGAGTTCCAAGAGACTTATAAGGCACCTTTTGAGATGTAGAAGCTTTGTCACCTAATGAAGGTTGTGAGAAGTCTTGCGAAAGAAGCTCTCACTGACCTGCTATCTTTGCGAGCTCAAATATGGAGACGTTAGCATGAGATATTTTCAAGTATTTGACTATATTATTATCAATAGATTCATTATTAGCAATAAATACTATAATGTCTAGAGGTGTAGCTTTGTTTGAAACTTTTGAAGTGATATACTTTCTTTTGCTGCTAGCAGAAGTGTTCTTAGAAGTAGTAACACTTCTAGACTTGTTTTTTGTATTCTGAGAAAGATTGCTTAGTGATGAGATCCTTTTTAACAATTGATCCTTTAGTGGTTGTCTTGCCATTTACTATTTAGAAATGGGCCCATTTCTCCTCAAACTATAAAAAATAGTTTGTT